>PVJA010000581.1:0-115583 GCA_004027025.1 Myocastor coypus | reverse complement strand
TTATTGTAAAAAATAAAAACAAGACAGTTGAATAGAAACTCAGTCAATGTCAGCCTTCTGATGATGAAAATATGTAATATAACCATTGTCAAATTTAAGCAAAAAAAAATTGAAACTTGAAAAAAAAAAAAAATCTTCTGGCATTACCAAGTTAAAAAAAAAGAAAAGAAACTCAGTCAAGCCCAGATGAGAAGCTCCCTGAGATAAGAGAGCCCCATGCTACCAGCAGCCAGTCTGAAGGCCCTGAGGCCAGGGATTTGAAGATAGTAGATTTGGCTGGAAGTATGTGTTACTGAGAATTGGAAAGTAGGGTTTGTGAGGCAACAGGGCCAGATCATCAAGATCACAGATCACAATACAAAGTATTTTGTGGACACACTTGTATTTCAGATCACAATACAAAGTATTTTGTGGACACACTTCATGTGTGAAACCCCCCCCCCCCCCCCAGTGAATGCACTCTCTTGTGTAGATCTACTGCTGTACTAATAAGGACAGGACAGAAATACAAAATGTGCAATAAATTAACATGGTTTTTATGACAGAAATGCTTCAGAGGAAGCATAGAAGAGGTTCTAGAACCTGAGAAAATCAGCAAGGCTTTTAGGACTTTGACTTGGAGAAATAAAGTTTGACCGGGAATTTTCTAGACAGACAAAGAGAGTGAAAAACTAGCCAAGATAGTTCCACCAGTTACCAGCAATCAGACATTTGACAGTGTGACATCTTGAGAAACACAGGTGATATCTGGTAGAAAAAGCATGTGATCAAGCACAAATTAATATATACGTACATACAGACATTATCTATCTAGGTTAACAATGAGTTAGAATTCCATTTGGAACAAATTGAAAATAAATTTTATTCCTAAACACAGATTGGCATTGTTGAAGTAACTGAATTATCATCATGCGCTCAAAACTTAAATTGCATTTCACTGGTCTGCAGTTCCTGTGCCAGGCTGAATCATTCTCCTACTGTCCAGATAATTGATACAGGTCAGTGTCTAGACCTGACTTCTCACTCTGGTCCCAACTGTCACAATCGTGATATATTTCATGATAGAATCTTGTTTTTAATTGTTTGTCCTCTAGTAGAGTAAAATGCAGTCTCTTCTTGTTGTTCCTAACAACACCAACCTCGGGCCCTTGGGCTTCATCTTTTTTGTTCTTCAAAACTATCCTAAAAATACAAAATAACACAAATGTGCTATTTTTTCTTAGTCTCTCTGGAGATATATATTCATCCCAGTGAAAAGTATTTCCTGGCTGATTTTTCCAGAAAATTGGTGTCCTTTCCTATTCTGGTTGAATTTTCTCTTGAGATTAGAAGTAAATAACACAATAGCTCATGATTTCTAGCTTTATTACATGTTAGCTATACGATCTTAGTTAAGTGACCAAATTTATTAACCAAAGAAAACAGGGATCATATGATATAGACATGCTTTAGGATAAAGTATAAAACATGAATAAAAAGAAAAAGGCTAACACTAATTACAAAATGCGATCGTTTTAAAGTACATACCTCCATCAGAGTGTTAAAACGTGAGCACACTGTTTCAGAATGTATAAATTGCATACCTAAACTTTTCTAAGCTTTAATCCCTAGCCAATAAGGTTATTGTGAAGATAAATGGGAAAACATATATAACACAGAATACAGCATATATGTGCCACATGAAAATATTGCTCATTTCTTATTTTCTTTCTCAAAGTAGATTCCTTTTTCCTACCTTCTGAACATATTTACTGTTTATACAAACAGACCCTATTGTGCATTTCTCCCATTGAGCACAAGCTAGTTGTGCTCTTCCTCTTCCTTCTCTGTGCCACGCTGGCTCCCTGAGGTTGTCCAGATGCAGGAGAACTCCACCCATGAGATTAGCACGTATGGTCAGCGGGCTCACCAAGACTGCCAAATTCTGCAGTGCTGTTTTGATTCTGGAGTTTAGTGAGCAAAAGGTAATCTACAAAGGTATCTTGTTCAGGAGCTGCCTATGGAAACTCAGAGCCTTAGATATGATCAATAACTTCCTCGTAGAGTGTGGGGTTTTCTCATCGCTGCTCTGTCTTGTTTGTGTGCTTGGTGGGAGGAATACAAGATTTCTGAAGGCAAATGTTTTCAATTTTGACACTAACAACATTTAAGGCCAAGTAACACCTTCATTGTTTCTGAGACCTACCCTATGGATTAAATGATGTTCCATAGAAGTCCTGGCTCCTGTCCAATAGGCCCTGATAGTGCCTGTCCCAGTGGTCCCTGAACATATCAAATATCCCCTAGAGGAGGTAAAGAGTCCCATATCATAACCAATATGCTGAGGCATCAGAGGTAGGAATTCTGACTCTAACCCTTGCTGGGCATCAGACGTGGGAAGCAAGTAGAAATACTGAATCTTGTACTTCCCAGGTCACTGTGGTAATGGATCTTCAAAGAGCTTAACCTTTAAGGAGAGAGACTATTGCTTATTTTGCTTTACAAAACAGCATGAGGACTGCCTGACATGTACACTGATCACATACATGGGAGGTGTGATGTAAAACTGTGTATTTATTTTCTGTCCCAAAAGACAGGAAAGGTCTGCTCCCATTTTGCAAACATTAAAGAGAACTATAGAGATGATAGTTAGCCCAACTGAGGCCACATGCGGGTGAGCACTGCAGCTGAGCTTTCACCCCAGAACCTGGCTCTGGTCATTTCTGCAGGCCATATGGATGACTTTTTCGCCCCCTAACCATGTACTGACCACACTAGGCAGACCAGGGCTAGGTACTGGCTGGGTTCTGTGCTAGATGACAGGTAATAAAAGAGAAAGTGAGAATAGAAGTAACAGACAGTCTCAGAAAGTTTAGGATAATTACAAAGGAGCAATAGAAAGAACCTGAAATTTATTCTCAATGTTTTCCTGCAAAAACAGGTCACTCAAAACATTTCTGATAAATTTATGTGCAAAGGCCAAATTTCCTCACATGGTGAGGCCCCCTTCATATATCACTTTGATGGCTTGTAGTGAAAAAGGGAAGGATTTAGGCAAACTGCCTTTCGTCTATTGTCAATCCATGGAAAAGCAGATTTGACTGCATTTTTCTCTTTTCAACTATTTTTGAGTAATCTGGATATGGTTTTGGTATGACCCATTTCCATGACACCACAGAAGCAGGCAACCCAGAGGGACAAAGCCCTTACCCTGTTGCCAAGAGAGTCAAGTTCTATTCTGTGATTCCTGTCATGGAGTAGTCAAGGACTTCGAGGTTTTTCACCTTGCAAGGTTCTGCATGAGAAACAGTTCGGCCATATTTGCCCGTAGGCATTTACAACCATATTAATGATGAGCATATAAACACAAAGCACCTACAGACCAAGAGTCCACTCTTGCCAAGAGTGGAGGCCCAGACCTCTGATCTCAGAGTCCCAAGTCCAAGGTCAGCAGGGGGGCCTATATAGTGAGTTTTTGTACCCGGAGTGATGCAACCATGTTGCAAACAAACATCTACTGTGCACCAAACACTCCATAAGTGACCTGAGCACTATTAATACTTTGTTGCGAGAAGTGACTGTCCTGTGATTTGGGGATATTTAGTAAGATCCCTAATCAGTTTTCACTATAGCTCTGAATCCTAAAGCTACCACAACCAAAAAAAATGTATCTAGCTGTTCCTTATGCACCCTGGCTAAGCATCACAGATTTAGATGCAACCAGCCCCTACTCATATGGCGTGATTTTTAATTCTCAAACCAGGAAACTGGGGCTGAAAGTAAAGCATGTGCTCAGCAGCCTGCGGCTAAGCAGATGTAAGGTTAGATTGAAGTCTTCTTACCATCAGTGGTGGTGGAGCTACACTGCTTCATCCCTCTGCTAGGGGCCAAGTCACACACTAGGGGAATGAGATGTGGGCATGCTGGCTTCCAAGGAAGTCGGGCATGGCAGGAGAAGGGGCCTCAGTAACTAGGTGAGCTCAGAGAGAAGAGTGCATACAGCCCAGGGTCAGAAGCGTATAAGAGTACAAGGGGCCACAGACCAGATAACAGGGGAAAGTAGAGCCACTCAGTGAGGGAGTGAAAGTTCTGCCTCCATGCTGGCTCACTTGCCTTGAAGGCCACAGTTTATAGAGCTTTATATCCCCTCCTTAGGCTGCAGTTTCCCTTCTGGGTGATATTCATACGGGTCACTCTCCTGTATGGTTGCCTCTGGTTGAACTCTCCAACCCTCCATCCTCCTGGGAGCCACTTGTCATTGGATTTTCTTTCCTAGAGCACTCAGAAAGCCTGTTAGGCTGTAGGCTGCAAAAAGAAATAAAGCATGGGCGAGTGAAGCCTATCCCCTGGGCTCTAGCTTTTGGGCTTGGCCTCTTTCTCTTAAACAGTCCCCAAGAGGGAGATCTGGTAAATACAACTGTGCCCTTCACACTGCGCCCCACTCCAGCATCCCTGAGCCCAAGTCTTGCTATGTCTTTATCTCCCCATCACCTCTCCCCTCCCTCCACTTTGAATAGAGCTCCTGCATGTGCAGGCCTGTCAATCTGTCCTGTAGGGCTCCAGCTCCCCTCCCGAATGCCGAGTGCCCACCAGCCAGCGCCTCCTTGGCTCTGTCCCGAACATCAGTCTAAACAGTCACTCTGTGTCTGTCAAAATACTGACAGCGCTACTCCCTGTGCCGAGAGCAGCAGATCCCATCTGTATCACAAGCAGTCTTCCAGGTTTATTTTGCCTATCACTTCTGAACACTTGCTATTTAAATTCCAAATCATTTTTCTAGGGGTTAACTGTCCCTGCTATTCTTAGAGTTTACTTGTGATATCCCCATATCAACCACCTTTTTTGTATGCTGCTAGTATTGTGTGTGTGTGATAGCAGCATACATGTATATAAATATATATCTATGTATATATATTTACAGGCATGTGTATCATAGACACACATATGTACATGAGACTTGTCAGTAGCATCTTGAGCCATGCCATAATCAGGCAGTGTTATCATTGGCCACCAAGTTACAGAAACAACAAAATGTCTGAGATCATTCCTGCTTCCAAAGACCATTTGAATTCTTGATTCTTGGTGATGGGGTATGCTATGGAATAAGTTTAGATATTTGTTGTTTGTTTCTTCAGATCTTTTCCAATCAAAGTTTAATTATGTTATTGTGTCAGCTGAAATTTGTTGAAAGTGCATTTTCTCTCTCTCTCCCCTCTTGGACACTGGGGAGGAATTTAGAAGTACTTCGTGGTAAATACAACATGCCTATCACTTTTGCTATCAGTAAGAATGAGACACTTGATGGCTAGGGCAATGACATCATCCTTCCTGTGTCAGAAGGACTTCCTCACAGAAGGTGGCGCCTATCTGCTACTGGACCTACTTCTAGGCCCACCAATACTGACATGCAGCTGAAGTATGAAACTGAGAAGAAGCAAGTGGGTCAGAAGTCATCCTGTGACCCTGTGCAACAGAGCTCTGTGCCTTAGCTCTGAGCTGCTCCAGCTGGTCATCTGGCTGCCTCTCTTGTTGTCTCCCGGGTACTCTGACTGCTGCCTGTTTATCTATTATGTAGCTGATCTCCTACCTGGACTTAAATCTTCCTTTTTTTCTGAATCTATGACTAGAGCCCAGAATGTCGGCCAGTTCCAGGATAGGAAGGACTTTTGGCTCAAATTGTCCTCCTTGGACTAATGCAGATGGGATGACCTGCTGAGTTATTGCTGTCCAGGCCTGACTCCAAGGAGAGGGGTGAGAACTAGTGGCATCTTCAGGTGAGAAATTAACCCCACAGCTTTCAGGACTGTGGACTGGCGTGGAATGGCATATGGCATGTCCCTTATGAGTGAAGGAAGACCCAGCAGCTGGCTTGCCTCTGGGTTACATTAGAAAGAGCTCAAGACTTATTTGGATCTCAACTAAGTATACATACTGCTCTCTTTCTGATGTTATTGCAAGAGTAAAGGTTTCAAATATATTCTAGGCTCAGGCAGCATTAGAGCAAAGGGGCTATCTTTTTGTTACCTAACACTAGCCCCATTTTCACAAATCATATTCATTTCCTTCTCCTTCTTGGAAGTTATTCAGGGGTCTTCTTTCAAAGAATTACTTAACCAAAGGTACAGAATTATCAAAGTAAAATAGGTTCCTGCCAGAGAACAAGGCTCATTCTCAGGTACCCCGGAACACATTTCCACATCCAGGATACACCTGCACTAAGTATGCAAAGTGGTCAGGAGAATGAACTGTAAGAACAGTTTCAAACTACAGCAGGCATTGCCCCAGTTAGCATGCTCTAGGCGGGGTCCATCTATATTTCTATTTCTTTTTATTTCCCTCACACATTCCTCCATCCCTCTTCCTTATTTTGTTCCTACTTTCTCTTCTTAGTTCCACCTTCTTCACTTACCTCTTATGTATTTTATGACTTCCATACATGAGTTTATTAATTACTCAAAGAATGTAAAAACATTGATAAAATAAGTGTAGAATGTACAGTGTGCACTATAATCAAAACTCATGGGCCTGTCACAGAGTAGAAGACACACAACATTGCCATACCTTCAGCTTCTGTCTCATTCCTTCTTTCTCTGTCAGAATCAGGGATCTGCCCACACTCTGTGTATCTGACTGGTGTCCTCTGTGGCCTGTTGACTTTTCTGTAATCCCAAAGCTCTTAGATGTTGAGTCATTACCTGCTATAAGGAAAACTTCCATCCAACCCTGAGAGGATCACAGGAGAGATTATAAGCAATTGAGGTTTCTTTAATAGGAAGAGAGGAAACTATTAAAAACTAACATATTATCCAGCATCATCGAAAAGAAACTTGCAAATCAATGACAGACCTCCTGAATCTGAAGCATCTTAATATGTTATGTGAGATAGTTTTAAATTCCAGCACCTATAGCATTGTCTTTGTCAGAAAGTACTTCTATGCTCTGTAATCAATAGGTTTCTGCCATGTTTTCTTATTCTTTTTTAAATTCTGAGTTTGATATAGGTCTTGCTTTATCTTGGTCTTAACCATCCAGCAGAGAACTCTAACCACAAGGCATAAAAAGGAAAGCCATATTAATATGTTAAATTGTGAAAGGCTCAAGTCAACAGCTTCCAACAATGCCAGATGAGCTGATAACCCACTACTGTATGGACTATTGGACTCTATATACAGCTACTTTCTCTTTGTACAATGAAAAGAAAGATCTGTACTGATATTTAGACAATAAATCATGCCTGCATCTTGTACTCTGAACAACCATGATGAAGACAACAATATGCAATGTATTAATTATTGTAAAACATTAAAAAAGAAATACAAGCCGTTAGTGTGATGGGAAAAAATAAACTCTTGAGTTTGGTAAAAATTTATTACAACTTTCATTTATGTGAGATCTCAGATGAGGAGACCTCAAGAGTCTTGTGCCCTCCTTGAAGCTGACTCCTAAGAAATCACTTGGGCTCTTCAACTCTTCCTTGTAGTTGTGAGCTGCACCACCATACTGACCACTTGAAATTTCTGAATGTAGTAGTGCTATCAGCATAAATCACAGACTGAATTCCAAAGACTTAGTAAGAAAAAATGTAAGATACATCACTGAGCCTGGTAATGTTGATTATACGTTGAAATGATAGTATTTTAGGCATATTGTATAAAATTGAATATAGTATTAAACATTGCTTTGCTTTTTATTTTAAATATGGCTATGAAATGTAAAATAGTATATGTTGTTCATATTTCATGGTCTCCACTATATTTCTATTGATAAGAATATTATTTGTTTATTACTATAATGAAATGTCTGAGGCAGGATTCTTTGTAAAGAAAAGAAGTTTGCTTAGCTTACAGTTCTGGAAGTTCAAGCACCTCATGCCATCCAGCATAGGTAAGAGTGCATGCTGAAAGAAGAGATCACAGGGCCACACCTGAAACCAGAAAGCAATTTAGTAGGCGGACACAAATAAAATCTCACAAGAACTGCCTCCGGTTCTTATGCCAAAAGTCAGGCTCAATTGATTTATTGATAGACATAATCCAAAAGTTGACTAGAAATCCAAGAATTAATAATTGGAAAAACAAAGAGACTTCGTTTACCTTCAATTTATAGAAGAGATCTGGGAAGGACTGTCTAATTTTTGGCTCAGTGTTGTCTTTACTCTTACTATAACTCTACACCTGCCTTGCAGAATTTGAGAGATTAAGGACCTGCCCTTTCACTGGCATGTTGGCATTCATGTTTCTAAGATCTCTCTCTCTCTCTCTCCCTCTCTCTCTCTGTCTCTCTCTCTCTCTGCATGTCTCTCTGTCTCTCTCTGTATCTCTGTCTGTCTGTCTCTGTCTAACTCTATCTGTCTGTCTGTCTTTTTTCTGTGTTTGTGCATCATGTGGGTATGTGTGTCTTTCTGTCTCTTTTTATCTCTATCTGTCTGTCCCTCTATCTCTGCCTGTCTGTCTCTGTCTATCTCTCTCTGTCTCTGTCTCTTTCTGCCTGTCTGTCTCTGTCTCTCTCTATCTTTCTGTCTCTCTGTGTGTGTATGCATGTGTGTATGTATGTCTCTCTCTTTATCTCTGTCATCTGTCTCTCTGTCTCTCTGTCTCTCTCTGTCTCTGTCTTTGTCTGTCTGTCTGCCTCTCTCTCTGTCTCTCTCTCTCTCAGTGTCTGTATGTCTGTGTGTGTGCATGCTAGACTCTATAATACATAATACCCGTAAATGCTCATAAACATTATGAAAACAATTTAAGGGTGTGCCAGTCTCACAAACACCAAGCATGCATTATTCAAAGTCTTTGGTTCACCAAATGGAAGCTTCTAGAAAACAAGTGATGGATTTATTTCATATAAACAAATAATCAGGCCACCCATCCCCAGTGTAAAATCAGGATGACAACTAAATGCATCATTCTGCCCAGCAACTACCTGGGTAGACTCATTACCCAGTGGAAATGAACTAGTCTCATTCATCAGAACTCCCTTCTCCCAATGAGAGTCATTTGCATACTGTCTCATTTAAAACAAACCAACTCTACAGAGACCCCAAAGAAAACCAAAAGACCTTTTCATGAATAGCCTCAGGGAGGTGCTGTGTGTTTCTGCTGTATCCTTGTGTCTAAACTGTTGTGGATGAAGGATGACTATACCCCTGTTCAGAAGAGGGAACTGTTTCCTTAAGGGAGGAGGGATTACCTGTCAGCATCAATTAAAAAGGGGGAGACTCTGGTAAATATTTTGGGAGAAATTGCTGCAACTTGCAGGAGCAGAATGTTGATTGTTGTCACATCTTCCCAGAGAAGCACATGGACTGACTGGATTTGGAGGGTGAGGCATGGCAGAGAGCGGCATATTCTTCCAGGACTGCAGAGCAGGCCAGCACAGAACACGAGGGTAGCATGGGCTATTGACCCCAGAAAGTGCTCATTGTCAGGCCAGGAGAGTTCTCTGGGACTGGAGAGGATAGGGTACTCTTTTGAACTTTGCTGTCTGCAGCTTTGCTCTCTCCAGTGCTGGCACTGACAAAATCGAGAAGAAAAACCAAGGCCATAGAACAACCATAGGGACCAAATGACCCTTTTCATGCTGCACCCCTTGTTCTCCTGCCATCCATTTCATTAGTTGCAGATTCTCTCCTGCCTCTTTGGCCCCCTGGTTTCCCACCCACGCAACCCTCTTCTCACTGGGCCCACCTTGCCCTGACGAGCCCCTGGACAGCACTCTGGATGATCTTCTCCAGCTGTAGTCAAGGCCTCTCCTTTTGCCTGAAACGAGATGATG
Source organism: Myocastor coypus (assembly GCA_004027025.1). Taxonomy (NCBI): domain Eukaryota; kingdom Metazoa; phylum Chordata; class Mammalia; order Rodentia; family Myocastoridae; genus Myocastor; species Myocastor coypus. The sequence goes on along the minus strand of PVJA010000581.1, from coordinate 105,836 downwards.
TGGATAAAACATAGTCTCCTCTCCATAGACCCACTAGAACTGCCACCTGAACATCCTTGACCCTAGGGGCACTGGACAGTCCCAAGTGTCACATTTCCTGCTACTGAGTTCCTGCTCTCCTGTCCAACTTCCTGTGTCTCTTACACTGACTCAGAACTGTTCACTTCTCCTGAATGGAGGGACTATCTAAACAACTACCTCGCATGTACATGCAGAAATATTTTCTTTGCAGGGAGGGAGTTTATCTTAAAAAAAAAAAAAATTGTTTAAATCATTGCTGTCAGAGTCAGAGGCAAGACCTGAAATACTTAAGACAATCACTCAAGGGCTAGATATGGGAGCTGTTTACACATAGCAAGAGAAATACAGAACCTGAGGCAAGGCCTCTGCTGCTGATAAAATGGACAAGGTAAATGAGTTCTCGATAATAACTTTCGCAGGTCTTCATCTGTCAAGATCTCATCTGTGGCTGATCTTCCCTCCTCCCGTCAACCTTTAAAAGTCTTCATCGCACTATTTTAAGCCCACATTGTTAAAAGCAAGGCAAAGTAAATTTCTCCTGAGACTTTACAGAAGCTCTGTGTCACTGGAGCTTTTTAGAGGCATTTTCTGGGCTCTGTTCATGGCTGAGACTGGGGCATGGTGTGGAGAACAGCGTGAGTGAAGGGAGTAAGCAGCGTGGAAATTGTTTGCTTCCCCTTCGTGTAACGAAAAGAATATTGGCTGGAAGGTTAAGAGGTGTGTTTTTTATGTGGCTCTGATACTAACTGGAAATGAGAACTTGGAATAGCATAATCCAACGTAGGACCACGACCCCGTGTGGAGGCAGAGCTTGTGCAATGGAGCCAGTCCCAAGTGAGATCTGTGGTCAGTAGGAAAAAGAATTTGGCTGGGAAGAAAACATAACATGGCTCGTTAAAAATGTTCATATTGACTATGTGTTACAATGGCATTAATTTAGATATATTGGGTTAGACAAATTGTACTAATTTGTGTATCTTTACTTTTTAAGTGTACCTGTTAGAAAATCGCAAATGGCACGCATGGCTTGCCTTCTATTTTCATAGGGCAGTACCACCTTAAACTCGTGTTAGAAAATGAGGTACAGTAATTAATATCTCTGATAAATAACAAGTTACTTATATTTGCTACATCTTTCACAGCCTTCTGGGTTTTTAAAGCTCTTTCAAGCCTTTTCAATTATATTAAAGATATATCATCTGTCACAAAGGTCATATGTTGACATTCAGGTGCTACACAGGTACAAAAGCCACAATTCCAGGCCTCCTGCAAATACTGGAGTGACAATATAAGACATTAAAGTACAAACCAATTGCTAAGAATATAAAATTATGATTAACTCTCACATTAATTTTCTAACCATTTAGTATATAAAAGATGTTAATAGGTCCAGAGCACTTCAATTTGGGAGACTATTTCTCATGAGATGTAACAATTAAAATAGAAGCAAAGATGAGATCACTGTTTTTAAGACATACTTTCTGTCTCTCTCCTGTCTCTCCCTCTAACAATATTACTCCTCCCAGGAAAATTGGGTGTCTTGGTGGTGATACTGCTCCTAGCTGCTCAGGACCTCAGCCAGTCCTTGTAAGCCCACGTTGGGCTGCAAAAGATGATGTGAGCCTCTTATGAGGCCACAAGGGACTGTGTTTGACAATCCTGGTGGCAGAGGACAGTAAAGGCACCACCCTTCAAGGGAAGAAAGAAAGCAATGGTTAAAACCCCTCCTTGGCACATTGGGGTCTTCCATTCTCCCTCTTGCCCAAGGACAGATGCCCCCTCAGCAAATGTGACCATGACCTTTTAAACTTAGGTAGGAACTGCATTGATGGATCAATCAAAGCATCATTGTGCTACTCTAAGTTGCTCTAGGGGGGAAAACCCTTCGGAGAAAACCACAGACCAGCCAACGGCCTCTCTCTCCTTCAAAGTTCTCCTCCCAGATAATTCAGGAAACAACATCTCAGAGGTTCCCCTCTTGGCATGTGTGGTGTTTTTAAATCCTTTCTAAATGGCTCAGAAGGCAGTCCTTTTCAGTCATTTGCTGTATGTGGCCCTCCCCTTTCCTGGCACAGACAGTGTATGCACTCTATTAGAGCATTTTTTTTCTTCATATAATGGCACCAATTAAATTACCTTGCAGCCCGACCTTAATCTGGCAGGAATGATTATTCCATGAAACAGTTAGGGCTCTAATTGACATGAAGTGCCTGCAAAATATGTCTTTTGCAGCAGCCCCTGTCAAAGTCACATTGATATGCTAATCCCTATAGCTGGCAGAATCACTTCATAAAGAGAGACATTGAAAATTGAATTATTTCAATTTCAGTACCTAGGAATCTAGTGATCTGTCTGTATATGTAACTAAGTAGGTGCAATACTTTATATGGGTAAACAGCTGTACTAGAGCGTTGCCATGGAAACTGCTTGACTCATGGCAGTTGTGTTAGTGATGAAGTCATTAGCAGTGTGAAATGTACTTTGAGGTTGTCAAGTGTAACACTCCAGGAATATTTCAGTGGTATTAGTGGAGCCTTTTCATTTACATAATTTAGGCTTTCACATATGATCTCATTATGGTGCAGGAAAGGAGTGGATTGTGGGGGCAATCGTACCTGGACCAGATGAATATCCACTGTGCCTTTCAATTATTGCTCTTTCTTCTTAAATAGAGACCCCCAAAGAAATCACAGTGAAAATAGATAACTTCTTTATAACAGTGGCTTCCAGATTGGCCTGCATGTTATCTATGCAGTTAGACCAGTAGGCAGATTGGGATACTTCATCCTAGCATATAAGAGTTACTCTTTTACTGTGGCTTCATTAACATTGAAAATTCGGAAAGAAAATTTGAAGGTCAAGATACTCAGTTTTTAATCAAAGTTCAAGAAATTGTTCATCATTTTCATGTATGTCCTAATAGCCTCTGAGTGACCCCTATGGTAATATCATGTGCAAGGAGTTCCAGTTTGGAAATTGTGTTCCAGCTCCAATGGCAAAATTTGTATCTCAACATGCCCAGTCCTCAAAATAGGACTCGATTTCTTCCTACCTCTTCAAATTTAGTTCCAGATGTTTTTGCCTACTTTTTAAAATTATAAAATCCCAAATCAGACTCTAAAGAACCTACCATGAATGAGGAGATAGCTCAGTGGTCTAAGCATCCACTTGACAAGTGCAAACATGCAGATTTGATCCCCAATAACATATACTGTGTCAGCCCTGAAACTATGGGCACACCATGTAGACCCCAAAATTGGACATGATGCCACATGCCTGTAATCTCAATACTGGGGAGGCTGAGACAGGAGGATCACTATAATTCCTAACTGCATACCAAGACCCTGTACCAAAGTAATAAACAATAAAAAAGAACCTAGCAAAGGAGAAATCTAAACATGTTTTTGGCAATAATTACATTACAAAACTAAAAAGACACCTTCCCACCTTTCTGAAGCTTTTGACCTGTCAGTACCAGTGTGTGTGAGCTTTTCGCTGCCTTAGTGTTCAGTTCAGTTTTGTTTCCTCATCCATTTTTTTCACTTACCCATTCATAAATGTTAGGTCATTACCAAATTCAGACCAAGAAGTCTTCTAGATAGGGATAAAGTAGAAATATAATAGTAATAGTTCTTGCCTTTGTGAAGCTCAATTCATGGAGGAGATATATCTTAAAATATGTTTGCAAATATAGGAACTAGAAACAAAGAGAAAACAGAATAATGCGTGGCACCTAATTTAGGTTGGAGGAGTAAAGCAAGGTTCCCTGAGAAGTAGCATCTAAACTAAGAACTAAGAAAGAGGACTCATCAAGGAAGAGTAAAAGGAGCCACATTTCATACAGAAGACAACGTGGATACAATGACACTCAGGACACAAGTGCTTACTGGGATCAAAGAACTTAAAGTTGCTGTGATCCAGGCAATGGTTTACCGTAGGCCTTACCTTGGCAGCAAAAATAGATAGTCCCTTAGAAAGGCAATCATGCTTACCTTCCAGATGAGTAGTGACTTAACTAAGGCTGTCATCCACATAGGATGAAACTACTCACATTTCTCAGAAATGTAAATATGTGCCAGTATTTCAAGTAGCCATATGTTTTTATTTCTACTTTTTTTCTGTGAAGGAATATATATATATATATTCATGAATATATATATATACATGCATATCTTTCTATATACTTTTGATTCTTGCTGGATTATTTTTATAATTACATAAGCAATTGTTTCATTGTTTTGTCTATGGAATAATGACAAGAAATAAGCTTGTTCATAATAAGTACAGTTGAGATTTTTCAAAATACCTTTGATCTGCAATTGGTTGAATCCATGGATGCAGAACTCATGGTTACAGATCATGTGTCCATATTGAACTATCAAGCAGGCATTAGATTTTATTGTTCAATACAGTGACTTCTAGGCCATATCACTGGGTCTTGACTAATTTTTTTTCTTCTTTGAGCTTCTAAATATCACTTCTTTCTGAACAATTTCCCTGTACTCTCTGTGCATTGTCCAAGTTATGAATTAATATTATCCTTTTAATATTAATATACTTGTCCCTGTTTATGTTTAATTACAGGACCTTTAAGGACAGGATTTGCTTTTATTTGTTTTGTTTCCTCTAGGTTATCTTTTAGAACCATACTCTATAGAGAACCCTACTCTGTAGAGAACCATACTCTGTAGAAGCTTCTGGAAAGAATGAATAAAAGCTAACTAATGTGCCACATGGCAGGCATTGGCCCTATAAAATTCCACAGTGCCTGCTGTACCAAACAGTTTCCTACAAAGAAGTTTTGCAAATGGTAATAAGTATATCTGGAAAACAATTTATGCGATCGAATGTATTTGGCTATACAACATAGCAATTCTGTGCAGGCACACCATCCACCCCTACATTTTATAAACCTAAAATCCTGCTTTAAAGATCACACTTGAATTTGTTTAAATTTCTGAGCTCAGTCCACCATGGATCTATTTCTAATCCCTACTCATTTTTATACCAAACATTATCTCAGCACCTATGAAACACAGTGTGGAGAACCCAACTCATTGCAAAGCTTTTCTTAAAAAAAAAAAAAAAAAAAAAAAAAAAAAAAAAAAACCTTTAAAATTCACTTATATGATCTCAATCCATTGGACATGTATTGATTGCTTCCAGTGGGCAAGCAGTGTACTGGAAGCCCACAGTTCAAGGCCAGGGGCTAAGAGGGAAGCTGAATCTTGCAATGCAATCTGGTACATGGTGATAGACTTGTGCCCCAAGGCCTGCCAGCCTGTACTCCTGACAGAGGCACAAGTCCTTGCCACTTTGCATAGGTAGATAGATAGATAGATAGATAGATAGATAGATAGATAGATAGATGATAGCATATAATATATAATGTATTGGTCGTTTTCCATCTTGTTTGGCATCACCCATTCACTGAGTATCCCTTTTAAATGTAATTAATGAACACTTTTTAAAGTATTCTCTTTCTGGGAATACTGAGAAATGGAGCTTTCTCTAGCTCCCCCTCCCCCACTCTCCACTTTTAGTCTTAGCAGTAACTGTGACCATGGTGGGTATTATTTCAAATTGCCATACAGATGCCCAAGATCACTGTCAAGGAACCGCACCTCCAGTTGACCTACAGAAGCCTCCTACACCTGAGAAAGAGAATTAGGAAAGATCCCATTACAAATATTTTCCTAGATGTGCTTTCTGAGAAGAGGCCAGGGCACAGTGACTGCTGGATAAGAGTCAGCACATCGCTCGAAGCACTCCACATCCTTCCCCTCAGTCCTGCCAGTGAGGCATGTCATGTTCCTTGGTAACTGATTTCTGCACCATCTGTTGTATTGACCAGGGGAACTAGCTGAAGGACTCCAAAAGTAGGTGAAAGAACAGATTTATTCCTTTTTCTCTCTCTTTGAATCTTTTATCCTAGAATTACTTTGTCAGATCCTGTCTTTAGTATATGATCATGGGCTGGTGAGTTCATCTCTAAGTTAGCCATCTGCAGAATGGGATAATAGCTACTACTGACCCCAAGGGCTACTGTGAATATTTAAGACAACAAAGGGAAGACACTTGGGGGGGGGGGGGCATCTGGCAGGAAAGAGCATGAGATACATTGTTACAAATTATTCCTCAGCTATCTTTATCAAGGCAGGTTTAGAATTAATTTTTTGAAGTCTCAACCTCTATTTCAGTTAAACAAGACTTCATTGCCAACAGCAACTAATTGTTAGCTAATCATGGTTTGTAAGACTTCATACAGGACTCCAGGTAAATAAAGATACTTAAAATAGTGATCCTATCTCCAAAAGGAAGTGCCACAGAATAAAATACCCCAGAGCTCAGTCCTTTTCTAGGCACTTGATGGAAATGGTACAAATAGAGCAAAAAAATAGTTCTTGTCTCTCCAGGGTCCTACACAATACAGAGACATCATTTTTATGCAAATAGCAAGGAATTCGGGGATCTAATTGAATGCCAAGTTGACACTAGCATATCAGGATCATTAAGTAGAGGAGTCAGATGTGAAACAAACCTGGTTACAACATCTGCCACCTAGAGGTTAATTAGAGATTTCAGGATTAACCGTCATTGTCCTGGTCCTCTCCACTGTCGAGGTAACCAGATGATACAAATGATGTGGTGCATCCAGAGCCACCTCCCCTGCAGAACTTCTTGGTAAGGCTATTAATTATAAGCGTCTGTATTCCTCTGTTAGATGCCTTCAACCAGCTCTCCAGGCCCACTATGTAGACAGAAGTACAGTGCCAGGCTCTGTTCTCGAGGGAAGCAAGAGAGAACTGTGTTCTGAAGAGTGATGCTCTCCACTTCCCCGGTTTAGGGAGAAATGTAAGACATCCTCTTTTCTGAATATATTTTTCCCAGGGCAGTCCTTATAAAAGTGTCTGTCTCCCCCTTTTCAAATATCCTATTGTTCTTTTCATGTTTATTGTTTTCTTTATGCCTCTTTGATAGCTTCTTTTTGAGGCCCTGTAAGGTATTTTGAGGCTGAGTTAGGAAGCCAGACGTGAAGTCCTCTATTATTCTGCCTCTTATCTTGATTTAAAGTTGCATGCTCCCCTATGGAAGAAAACAATAAAGATACAGTACTGGAAGAGGAAGGAATATGGGAAGATGAATCGGAACCTATTTCGTTGGGAAATAAAAGAAGAAAGATATTGAATATAAACAATCAATATAAGAGCTCATGAGTGACATTTAGACGGTCTATTAACCTAATAATGCCTTTTTAGACGACTGCATTTCCTGAAAAGGCAGCAGCTATGAAAAGACAGTCTAAAACTATATCTCTCAATATATTGTCTAATTCAGTGTCATCATCTCTTATGGATAACCTGTGGCTGGGTTTTACAACTGGAATGAAGGGAAGATCTGGCATCATGTTAGCCCACCTTTGACCCTCATTCTTTGACAGGATTCAGATCTGGGGTGGCACTTTGAAAAGCCAAGGACAAATGCAGGTGAAAGTGGTTTCTTAGTAATTATGAGCAGGGTACATGTCAAGCCTGGATGCTCTGTGTCTCAATAGCCCACAGTAGAGGCAGCTGGGGTCAAGTGAGCCCCATTCTAACCTCCACCTCATTATCTGCTAGCTATAGATTTAGAAAAACCTCTAAAATTACATAAAAGTAACCATTCTGCTGATCTCTATTATTAGGAGGATATCGTAGAATAAAGTACACAAAAGCATGTGTTGTAAACTTTAAGCTGTTAGGTAAGTGTTAGTATCAGTTCCTGGATAACGAGAAACATCATACCCTACTGGACAAGTAGGGTCTTTCCAGGGGCCACACCAAGCATCTGCACAGGAGGCACTCATACCCAGGGTCTGACAAAATGACATGGCTGTCCAGAGTGGGCATCACCCTGAAGGATAGCTAATAATCCCAATTAGGTGACAGATAAAATGTGACAAGCAATCACTCAGAAGGTCAAAATAAGTTTACTTGAAAGACAAAGAGGTATTTTGAACTCTCTGCCTGTGTCTCCATTTTAAATTTAAGTGGAAAAAGCCTTCAAAGACAAATTTGCTTAAGCCACAGTTGGAGCCATGAAAAATCTATAATCATAATATCTTCTTAATGCTTATTACTTTTAAACAGACATAAGCATCATTTCTTTTATTTCTAACATCATTCCATGTAAAGTAGCAAGGGAGGTAATTTAAGATTTAGGAAAATGTCTTGCAGAACCATTTGTCTGAGGAGACATCCTAGTAATTGGTAGAATGACAAAGAGGGGAGCAGATCATCCAGGGCAATGCTTGTTGCTGCTATTTAGAGAAAAGGCTAATGAAATATCCATTTATTTAGACTGGTTTTCTTTTGTTTGCCCCTTGATGTGAACATAACTAGAGACAATTTCCTAGGAGTCCTACTACTCCCACCCACGGAAAGTATAAAGGAAGAACACTGTGCTAATGCCTGTCTATTTGGTCTAAATCACATCATCTCAATATTTCCTTTTCCTGAGGTGTATTTAGCCCAACTCCCATTCCTGGCCTGTGCTCACCATAGCTTAACTTTTCTTCTTGTTTAGACTAGTAAACCTGATCAAGATCATCTGTCTACTAGATTTCAGCTGAGCTTACTGTACATAAGAATATAATTAATGTTTGATTATATGTTAATACTATTTTAATTATAAAAACTGAGCAGTTGAATAAAAACATTCAATTTAATCTCCATTGAAGTCAACCTCTGTGCCTTCTCTGGGTGAGAAGAGGGGAATACTTCTGACCTAGTTCTATTGGAGCAATGGGAGATCTTATGCCCCCAAAGACCTAGTTCCATTCCTTATTTTTAATATGACAATGACATCTCTATCATTCTCAAAAGGCCACTCCTCAAAGTTTTCTTGCATTTGCAAAGATAGAGTCTGGAGCTGATACATTCAATCCATTGGCTGAGACTTTATTTCATTGTTAAAAAAAAAAAAAGACTAACTGATAAAACCCATCACAAGCCCAGATAAAAGATACATTTTCCAAATTGGACTCCTTGACACATTTTGGGTTTGACAAAAAAAAAGTATAGCATTCATTCCACATTCTGAATAGGCAGTGTTTATTCTGGTATAATCCAGCTCCCAGTACAAAAGCCCATATTAACATTAGTTCTTCCAAGCCATAAATGTTGAAAGTTTTCCAATTTCTCTGTGTTGCCAATTTCCACCGTAAGCCCTTCGTAATTTTAATTATAGAGATCTTTTACTTCCTATATAGGAGACCAATAAAAAGATACAGACCAACCCTAGGAATGATTTGTTCTCTAGTGCTTCTGGCCAAATGAACAGTGAGTGCTTCTATTCTGACCTGTGACTTGGATTAGTAAAGGAGCTGCTCCAGACACAGAAAGCTAATGACATAGGGTGGGGGAGCCAACACACTTTGGTACCAAATGCGAGATCTAGGTGAAAGGCAGAACAGAGATCATGGTGGTTTAGAAGACAAGGAACAGCCCTAACTGAAAATGGGTGCTAAGGACAGAGTCTGGGGTTCGTGATCATCTTTTTAGGCACTTAAGCGTGAATCAACCCAGCAAACAACTCAGTGTTGTCAATATCTATTTAAATGTGTCAAAATGTTATAACAGTTAAAATTTTGAACCTCGACATGTAACTGGATATTATCTAACTCACTATCCTCCCAGCATCTGCACTAGAAGAGGCTATATAGAATCTTCTACTTGAATTTTTTCTAGTGACCAAGTAACTCCTTCTTGAGATTCCTGTTTCTTTCTGATGGGTTTAACTATTAGCATCCCCTTTCCCTGCCTTTCCAACACTTCTTGCGCTTCCTTTCTTGTTTCAGCAGCCTCTTCCATCAACTCGCCGTGCTTCACTCCAGCCCACCTGTCTCCGTATGTAACACCCTACCCAGTACTTGAAGCAGGACCCTCAGACCGCGATCTGCCTAAGTTACCAGCCAACAGCTTCCTGTCATACTAATTGCTATGTATAGAAAAGATGATTTTTTCCTTCCTGCCAGATTTTTCCTTAGCCTTATTATTGTTCGGAAACCATAAAACTGAAAACTGCATTTTTATTACTTCAAATGACCTTCAGAATTCCACACACGGCTGACTCTTGCTTGGCTATAATATTTTGGCTCATTAATTTCAAAGGCGATATTTCGATGTATAATTTTATTAAGTTTCTGAGGAATTTTAATACTGTGTTTCTAAATATGATGAACTTCTTTCCACCAAATTTTAATTAGGGAGCATATTAAATCCTCAATTAATGCTTGCAGTAATGCATATTTAATATCCAATAACATTTGATCAGGATCTTTCCAGAGGGAGGGACTGCGGTGTTATGGCTCCTCGGTTCTCATTGACCAATAGAACGCCACATTTTCCTTTCATTCTTCCCTTGCTAGTAGAGTAGGAGCCCGTTAAAGCTATTGGTCAGGAGCACAATTACCACTCTCATTATTAGCTTCCCCACTAGAGTGAGAGGGCAATGTTCTGCCTCTGAGTGTGTAGAAAGAGTAGCATAGATTTTCTGAACAAGCCAGTCCAAAGCACAAGAAGGAAATTCTGAATCTATGTGCCTTGAAGAGACCTCATTTTCTCTTTTTACCTGTGGTCCAATTTCCCATATGTAGGAGTCTTATCCTTTAGTGCAAGTATTTGAAAATTTTGCTTATAAACATCCAGATAGTAAATACTTGAAGCTATAGTGCCATCAACCCCTGTCACAGCTAAATCACCCTGCCCTTGTAACTTTAGCCGTAGATAATATGTTAATTACTGATAGTGACTATATTCCAACAAACCTTTATTCATGGATAAGGAAATTTGAATGTCATACAATTTTTATATCTGAAAAAATATTGTTTTACATTTGATCTTTTTCAGCCATTCAAAAATATAAAAGTCATTGTTGTCTCATGATTAGGCCAGTGGTAAAGTTTGCTAGCTTAGCTTGAATGGAGAGTCTAGGAGCCTGGGATCTCCAGCTCTGTAGTAGGTCACCAAAAGGGAATCCACTGCAATGACCTCGAAGCCAGTTTTTCCATTTATGAAATAGGTGTGTGGTTTGGGTGCTTGTTATAAGGGTTAGTAATTCTTTTAACCCCAAGTAACTTGTCCCTGTACTCTATCTGGAGGCCACAACAACCATCTGTTCTCATTTTCCTCCTTCCTTTTAACCTCACTATCAAAGTACTAATTAGAAGTAGGGCAAGTAGCCAGGTCAGCGCAGGAGTGCTGATGACTTGTAGAATGCAGTATGGGAGACAATATCTTCATTCCTGTCTCAGCAGAAACAGGAAAGATTTCTTCCTCTGCTTTCTGGATGAAGAACTCAAGACTTGAAGAATCTAAGAAACTCGTCCAAGGTCATTATTCATTAAGTGGCAGAACTGAGATTTAAACCCAAGCTGTGTAATTCCACAGAGCTGCCACTTCTCTGTCATACTGTTTCTTGAACTGTAAAATTCAGAGAATCAATAAGAAGAAGAAATGTATTTGGCTGAACCACTGTATTTCTGTATTTCCTGTATTTCTGCCACTCTTTTTGTCACTGCATGAGGCTTTCTCCCCGGGCCTGTGCTTTCCCTCTGTCATTCACGATTTCCTGGGAAAAGTGTTCTGGTGTACTGGAATCAGTGAGGTGATTTTCCTTAGAGTGGTTGGTTCTGCCTCCCTCCCTTCCTTTCAGGTCGCCCTGCCATCTCTTACGCTATGATTTCATCCAGATGGCCAAATAATAACTTCATTATAAAAATAATTGGTTAACTTAAGCTAATATTTATGACTTCTACTCAAGATTTTCTTTCCCCCTGTTCCGAACATAAAAACACAACACTTTAAAATGCCACCGCAGCCATCTGTTACTTCCCATCAGTTCTTGACGTCATTTGATTGGCTTAGTTATTTTTGGGTTTTCCATAGCTGAGACAACACAAGGGGTATTTCAGAAAGTGTTAAGACCACTGAACAAAGATGCAGACTTGGAAGGGACTCATAGTTCTCTACTGTTTCCTTGCTTTTCTCCAGGTATTTTTTCTAAGAATGTCTGATAGAGTTCAGCCTAAATTATGAAGAGTCTTAATGCAATGATTTGAGAGGCTCGGTTCTGAAAGGTTTTTATTTTTTGTTTCTTTGTTTTATTTTGTTTTGTTTTCTCTACAGATTAATGAATTTCTGCTCAGGTTCTACCCTGTGGAACTATACAGAACAAGGTGCTTACCACAAGCAGATGTTCCCTTTAAAACCATGACTGTGTCATTGTAGATAGTTCCTTATTCCATGGCAGATAGTTCTTTCAATGGCCTTGCCTGAATTGTGCTCCCTGTCTTGCTAACTTACTCACTAGTCATTGCCAGGATAAAGTACCTGACATCCACAAATTAAAAGAGGAAAGATTTATTTCAGCTCAGTTTGTAAATGTTTCAGTTTATAGTCAGTTGGCTCTAAGGCATGGTAGCAAAGCAAAGGAACATCAAAGACGAAAAACAGTCCATGGCATGGCGGGCAGAAGGCAGCAAGCAGCAAACAGCAAACAGTAGGCCTCCCTTTTCCTTTTATTCAATCCAAGGTACCAGACTTTTGCATGATACCAGTCACACTTAGGGTAATCCTTCCCATTATCAACAGAACTGTGCTAAACCAACCAGTGGAATGATTTAGTTATCATATATTTAATCCCAATATCACACACTGTATATCCAGCCAGCTCAGAAAAGTACCACCTATGAGCACAAAAGACTTTGCAGGAGGGGTACATCTAGACATAAACTGTAACACACTTTCCTAATCTTTATACTCCCATCGGTGCCAATACTTTTCATAACATGGATAAACAATAATTCTCAGAAGAGCTTTACACATAGTTATCTCACTTAACCAACTTAGGAAAGACAGAATATTTCAATTTCTATTTTATAGATGAGGAAACATATCAAGGTGAGTGAAATGAACTCAAAATCATGAACCCCAACTTCTTTATCAGACAGGAAAAATTTATTCCTTGTCCCCTGTTTTTTGCCTGCAGCCTGCTACCAGCTCAGGTCAGTGGGTCTTTTAATGAAGCTACTCAAAGCCTCACTTTTCTTCTTTTAAATTTTTTGCTGACTTTAAAATGAAATATTTCAGACACACTATAAGAATATAATTAATATCTCTATTAACATTATTTTAATCACTACTCAATTTGAGAACAAAATATTACACATAGTCACCTTTTTATTCTAATGCAATGATCCACTCCATGTCCTCCCTTTATATCAGAAGTAACCGTTATTTTAAATTTGATGTTGATCCTTCTCCATTTTTCTATGTATTGGCATATAGCAACATAGAGTATAATTGTGCATCTTAGTAAGTTTCACATGAATGTTATTCATCATGAAGTTATTCTGATTTTATTTTTGTACTGAACAGTGAGTGGATATTCCATTTAACCATTCAACTTTTAATGAGCATTTAGGTTCATTCTCATTTTTGCTATTGTAATAATACCTCCATAAATACTGTTCTTGTCTCACCCTTCTTTAGGATCATCCTAGAACTAGACTTGCTAAGTTATAGAATATTCATGCTTTTAGCTATATGAGATAGTGCCATATTGTTCTCCAAATTGATGTTTTATGCCTGCTAACAATGGCTTCAGGATATCATGGTGCCTTCCCTTTACCCACACTGAGTTGGGGCCTGCTTTGCATCTTGACAGGCACAATCATTGCTCTGAGTCAAAAAAAAACATCATTTCTAATTTTATTAGAATTTTGAAAAGCCAACTTTATCAAAGTTACCTGACCTGAGAAAGCCAAGAGCCCAAACTAAAATGCAGTGTCTTTGGGAGGAGTAAGAATTTTGTCCACTGCTACTAGCCATATGTTAGTATTTTCTTGACATTGATTCATGAAAAGTGCAATGCTAGGTGCCATGAGGTAGTGGTGGGAAATAAATTTACATTTATTGATGTTTACTGAGACAAGGGACAAGAGGGTTTGCACTGCTTTCAAGGACTAACTGACATCTTTACTGTGTCAGTCTGTGACACAGCAACATATGATCTAATCATTTCTTTGGAGTGGGTATGTTCAACACCTTCAAGGAAGACATCCTTGGGCAAAGGAATGTGTGTAGACCTTAAGCATTAACCCAAAGGGAGAGTCAAGAGTGTATCTGGGGCTCAAATTACAAGAAATCCACCCAGCTTTCAAGATGTGATCATCTTTCAAGATGCAAAAGATGTGTCTGGCTAGTCTGTGGGCAACAAGAGGGCATTGAAGACCTGGCAAAGAAAGATTCATTGGCCAGGGAAGCACAGGCAGATATTGAAAGCCAAGGCAGGTCAGCTAATTTAGAAAGAAGCAAAAGGCTGATGGGGCCATTGTGGGGCTGATAGGTAAATATCACAGAAAAGACACTCTTTGTTGGCTTAGGAAGACCAGGAATGATAGCATTAATTAGAGTGAGGGTAAACCTGCAAGTGGGTCCTGCATGTGCTTTACGGGGTCCTTTCCAGCTTCAGACACTGCAAATACCAAGGTAGTCATTATAATACCTTGTCTTTACCTCAGAATTAATGTCTACTTGGAGCATGAGAACAAAGGGGAAGAAAGGGCATTCTAGAATTGCTTCACCCTGTGATGAGAAGAGAACATAGAATGAGGATCCATGGTGGGGAGCAGCACCAACAGGTGGAGTGGAAAGGTGGAATGCGGTGGTAGGAGCATGAAGTGCTGAGGGCATGTGCACACCTCTGTGGGGTGGCTGCCTCCACTGAACAGATGAGCAAACTGGGCACAGAGAGGTAAGAAGCATCTAAAATTTCATAGATATTCATTGGCTGAATAGATATTCACAGGATAGCCATGAAGCCTGGCATATGGGCTTTGTATTCTCTTATCACTCTAGGATACAGAGGGTCCTACGTACAGGTGAGTTAAGAATTGGTAGCTTAAAAAGCAGGCAAATGCCTGCACTTATCACTGACACTCTGATTTGATGCATTTGAAACACCAAGACACTCACTCCTTGGCCAAGTGTAGAGTCCAGAAGCTGTTGCCAGCTACTTGGGTGGCTGAAGCAGTAGGACCACTTTGACCCAAGGGTTTAACATTATCCTAGACAACATGATGAACCCTATCTCAAGAAAGTAAAAGAATTAAAAAAAAAAAAAAAAAAAAAAAAAACCTTGGGTAATTCTAGGATGCATACATATTCATTGCTGTCAGCTCCTGGTGGCTGTGTGGATTTCTGATAAGCCTGACAGCATCCCCAAAGTTGGGTTTATGTCTGGGCAAAGAACCTCACAATCAAAGCAGTGTTCTGGGAGAGCTGATCAAGCAGGTGCACTGCTTGGCAGAGACCAAGACATCTGAGAGTGCTGAGGTGGAGAGGAAGCGCAAGTTGTGCAGAGGCCAAAACAAGGGCAATGAGGAGCTGAGTTTGAATGAAGGAGAGGAAAAATAATTAATTGATGCCAGAGACCTTCCAGATAAGACTGTCTGAAAACAGCCATGGGTCCCTCTTAAGTTGCGAAGACTGAAAGAGGGCCAGATTTCTCACTTCATAGAGTCGGCCAACATGGATAACAGGGGCTCGGCTTTGGATCCCCACTCTGTCTTCACAAACTGGGTGACTGGACAAGTTGCTTACCTCTCTATACTTTGATTCATTTGTAACATGAAAAGGATATCCCCTCCCTCCTGTGGTTAATCCACCTGCAAGCCTCAAAGCAGGGCTTTCCTCAGCTACACACTGAAAAATTCTAGCTCTTATTTTTACAGAAAGAAGAGAGAAATTAGGTATGTGAGCAGCATGAAAGGCAGTAAACTAAGAATTGGAGATATTTTTGATCTTAGATGCACGGAGATCTCTGATCCTTTCACTGGCTACCTTCAAAGCAGAAGAAAAGAAGAACTGCTCCCCCCCCCAAATGACAGCAGCTTCATTTTCAATGAAAATGATGCTAATTACTGGGTATTGACCCAAGATGAATTTCTTTTTGATGAACTACGCACTGCTCTTCTGAAAATGTAGCCAAATCATCTCAAATACCAGGAAGTGTGGGGGTAATGTAGCAAATTGGGGGAAAATGCGTATCAGAAAAAATTATTGCTACAAAAATATTTTCAGTAAGTTTGTTCCCTTCACAAATAGTGTGAATGGAATGCCTCAGCAATCAGCTGAAAGCCCGAGCTTCGCTGTGGGCTAATTGCTCGTCTGGTTAGTGCAGAATTTAATTTGTGCTATTGTGCAGGCAAGGCTGAGAGCGTGAAATAAACAATGTGTGTTAATTTCACGTTTTCCAGTCTACTTAGCCAAAGAGAGCTTGGGCTCCTCTCAGGCCTCAGCCCACCCCCCCTCCAGCCTCTCATCCTGAAGCCACGGTGGAGGAACAGGTCCTGGCTTCTGGCAGGTGTGGGGCTTCAGCGCGGAGGGTGCCTGCCAGGGGCAGTGGTGCCCACTTAGAATGCACAGCGCCCTTGCCCAGAGTTGGTGCTTGATGTCATTTTTCCAATGGACATCTGCTACTGCCATGCCACCAGCTTTATGTTCTTAGGCTTGATGACACCCTTGGGTTCCTACAGAGGAACTTTCACTGACACAAATCAAGAGCTACCAAATTGTATGGTTTCTGCACTGAGCAGATAACTTGATGAGCTGGGGGATTCTCCACTTTTGAGGGCAGCAGAGATATGATTATGAAGGAGAAGAAATGCCCTATTCTAGGATGGGATTGCATGGAGACTGGCATAACCTTTCCTCTTCTCTGCTTTTAGGAACTCGAAAAGGTAGGGCTAAAGGATACAGTGGTACTAGACCATTATCAGCATTTTCCACTGTAATGGAAGAGCTTCAGACCCAGGAGAAGTCACTTCGTCCTTGTCACAGAGGCATTCAGTAGCCTGATGGCCTCCCTAGCTGCATTCCTTCCTTCTGCCACACTCTTTCTCATCAGGTCTGCTTAGGGCCTAGAATTACTTTTCAGCAGCTAACTTGAGAGCAAAAATTCAAATTCTGGTTCTCACAAGGTAATATTTCCACTAACTCCACTCAGTCCCTCAGTTTCCGCACATGTGAAATGAAGATAATGACATAGAACCCAAAAGGTTTTTATGAGAATCAAAGTAGTTAGTACAGGTAAAATGTTTAGAACAGTGTCCAACATAAAGTAGGTCCCCAGTAAATATAGGCTATGTGTGGTGTGACCATTTGGAATATTACGACCTCCTATGATAAGCTTATGGGTGCATACATGATCTGACATTCTTATCTCCCCCAAAGAGACTTTTTGTCAGCACTGAGGATCAAACTCAGAGCCTTTCGCTTGCCAGGCAGGTGCCGGTGCCACTTCAGTTATCTCCGCAGCCCAGAGTTTGTTTCCTTATCTTCGCTGCCTTTTCTATTGGAATTCTAAGAAAGGAATTACAATCTTAGAAACATCTGAGGTTCTCTTTTGACCACGAGGATGGCAGGAGGGCTTAAGATGTTGATGCCAACCCTCACCATGGCAGGAAGCTTTCCCGACTCCCGCCCATCTCCCCAAGGTCTGGCAGGGATCCCACCTGCGCACTTTGGGTGTGCACTGAGGCACCAAGGAGCACAGAGACAGCCGAATGCAGTTTTCAAGGTTTCACAGGCTGAAGAACCAAGTGAAAAAGAAATCCCCCCACCACCCAGTGGGTTTCCCTTGATTATGGGAATAGCTGGTCTTTCAGGAAGAAGCAGGCATGTTCAGGCCTAAAGCAGAGCCACGTCACACTAGTGCACCTATGGAGACGTTGCTGTAGATGTTCTCTATTTAGTAAGGCCCCTATCTTGTTCTGATGAGGATTCTACACATGGAAGATATGTGGGTTGTGCCTGCCCTCTGAGAAACCATAATCCCAAATAGTGATCATACTCAAAATAAGGCAGCTTGACATTGACTTGGACTCTTGATCTGCTGTTTTGACCATCCTACTCTATATAATCTTGCCCATTAGAAAAATGAAGGATTCAGGGACTAGCTCAAAGTCACACAGCACGGGAGGGACCTGATGCTCTCTTCTCTCTGCTACACTGATCCATCCCTCCAGAAAATAAAGGACATTAGTCCTAGCAAATTTACCCTTTTCGCATTTGGTGATGACAGAAAACAGGCACATTCTATAATATACTAAGTGACACCGTGTGACCTAGACTTAGGAAAACAAAAGTGATTCTACAGTGTTGCAACATATTTTTGAGCCTGGGAATCTAGGAAAATTGAATGCTATCAATAAAGTAGTTACCATAAGTAAAACTTATGATAGTACCCAGAGCTAAGGGAGCTAAGGCACCTGCCTTCTGGTGCATACAAGCTCAAGGAAAAGACATTACAGTGTCCACAGAAGCAAACCTCCCAGTAGCCTCTGAGAGCTGCTGCCTGAGTTCCGTGGACTGATTGTGGCTTAGATCTAGAGAGGATGTTGGGTTAAACCAACAAAACAAAACCAGCTAAGAAGTGATCCACAAAAGCATATCACTGACTGCCTGCAAGTAAGGGGACTTGTGCCTCTCTTGTAGTGGAAAACTAAAGGAAGAATTTTTTGTTGTTTCTTTTTTTATTTTATAGAGTACAAAATAGCATTAAAACAGAAAAAAAAATACAAGTGATACAGAATTTTACTTAACAAAGTAATATGATTTTCACATACTGTTATAATGCATAGTGTTGTTCCCACCAGCTATTCATATCACCATATACATGCATGAAAATTGTAAGAAAGCAAAAGAAATATATAAGAAATTAAGAGAAAGAGAAGCAATTGAAAAAAGGAGACAACAAATTAAGCATTGTCTGTTCCTTTCCATACACCAGCAGAAATGCACAATACAGTTGTCCAAACCATCCTGCTTAACTACACAGATATTATCTCTCACCCACTCCCTCTCCTGTCTTCCTCAGCTCAGTAACTCTTTCCTTGTGGACAAGTTTATTCCTTTTCCTAGTGTCTACTGTACCCTTCCGATTCCATTTTCTCTTTCAGGTTCTCACACTAAGGAGACAATAGAATGTTTGCACATTTGGGTCTGATTTATTTTACTTAAAAGTATGGTTTCTAGTTGCATCCATTTACCAGCAAAAGTCTCAAATTTATCTACTGCAGGAATTTAAGTCATAGGAAGAATGAAACAAGAGATTCTAAAGAGGAAGACTGTCAAGATCAAAGGTGCCAGAAAGAGTAAAATTGTCTACAGTTGTCATCTTATTGGAGAGATCGTTTAGTTCTTGTGACAGGTAGACTAAGGCGTTCTAGGATGGGTCAGATCTCTGCTTAGTGCCTCACACAGCAGAAGGAGGGGACAAGGGAATGTGGTTGCAATGAGGGCACTAGGCTCTGCCTCACTCCAGGGCTGTCTCCACTGTCCAATGTCTCACAGGCTGAGCAATGAGCATGGGCTTAGCCTCACAGCACAGGTAGAAAAGGGATTGGGGTTTTCATTGGATTGAGGATGCTTGGAATGTCCCCTCTTTAACTACATCTTCCAACTTCAGCACCATCCCAGGGCCCTGTTGTACACCGTTAATCTACCTTTGGGGCCTAAGGTTCCCTTCACAACAAGAGGAGGGGAAAGAAGCAAATGTACAGTAGCTCCTAATCTCTCCACTACCTTCAAGAACTGCATAGTACTTCCTTTTTTTAAGGTCCCTTCGAAGTTCATTTGGGGACTGCTGCCAATGGTCCTGCAGGAAGCAGATGTTTCCTCATGCACATTCCCAGAAAACCATGAAGCAGGCATTCACCTGTCCACTGACAGGAAAACTGAGGCAGAAATCTGAGCTCAGGTTTAAATGATTCCAAAATTTGAGCCCTGAACAACTGCATTCTGTTACCTCTGCCAGTTCAGAGAGTGTGCACTGACATTCACTATTAAAACTGACTTCGAATGAAACTGACCCTGCTGTGCTGTATGGACATATAAAGCACTGTGGGGTGCACCTAATAGGTAACAAACACAGGGCACAGGTGTGTACATTATATCCTATCAACTGATATTTATTGAGTGTCTGGTACATGCCAGGTAGAGGACTAACCTCTTAAAGACCTCAGGAGAGATCATCATCTGCACAGCCCACTGTTGGAGGCAGACCTTGAACCCATTCATTTGCAAATGGCTGTAGAATTCACAGTGTGAAATTTTAGGAAGTTCCCCACATTATGAGAGAGAATAGAGAATAAAAGGGGACTTATTTTAGGTGGGAGCTCAAATACCTTCCTTCCCAAATGTCACTTCTGCTGGGATTTAGGGGATGATCAAGCTCTAGCAAAAATGTAAGGAGACTAGAATACGGGGAGAGAAGAGTTAGGGTCAGAATCCTAACGTAGGAAGCAACTGGAGTTTCAAGAAATAGACCTACCCAAGGCAGCCAGCTGGGTGCCTCGGGCTTTTTCCATTCTTTTTTGGATTTCTGGAGTCCCTGGACCCCACACTCTGAATGCCCTGGGCTGAGCAGATGGCTCCCCTTCTGTCTCCACCCCTGGTTTATTGCTAATGACACTAACCACTCTCCACAGCTTCAGTGTGAGCTCAGCCTCTTGCTTTGTCCATTTCCTCCTTTTGATCATGGCAGGGGCCCCAGACCACATGGACAGCCTGGCTCAGGGCTCTTCTCTCTCTCAGAGCCCCACCTCCAGTGCTCAGCTTTCATTAAGGTCTCCCCCTCCCCAACCTCCTCAGGAGTGAGGACCTGGGAAAGGCTGTAAATTGTATACATTATTTCCTTTTTGATTAGGTGAATAAATAACTTGATTGAGACGAGCCTCTTTGGAGGGCGCTGCTGGCAGGCTTCCAGGACTGGGAGGCAGCTGGCTCGGAGCACAGAGGACTCACAACAAAGGCCCAAGGGACAGACACTTTGCAGTAGGCTTGGGGCGCCTGACTATGGAGAGCATAGGCCAGGAACGTTTAGAAAATGTGCTTTTCCCCTTCCCTGTCTATGAGAGGGAAGGCTCAGGTTTGGGATGCCAATCTCAGCACTGGGACATCTGTCACAGCCCCTATCCTTCTGGGAGACAAACTTCAGCCTGGAGGAAATAGCACAGATTCAGAGCAGCTGACAACTGTTGTACGGCCCAACAGGGCAGATCCTGGGGAAAGTTTTCCATCTACAATGGCTATCAACTTTAAGAAAGGCCTTTTGTGGAAGGAATATAGAGAGAATGGAAATAATTGGTGCATGGAGTACATTTTCTGGCCTTTAACCCAGGCACCTCCTCATGGCTCTCCAAATTTGATGCATGAGTCTAAGCCGGGATTCTCTGTTCACCCCTTACCCAAGAGACACCACTGGCCACCTACAGAGCCACCTACAGTGGACCTGTGCCACTCTGGTGCATGCTCCAGTTATATGGCCCATGATGTTGTTTAACAGAACATAACTTCAAAATGGGGAGAAATGACACACTGTGTGATCCTAAGTGATTTATACACAAGCCCCACACCAAGCCCCTAGCCTGAAGAATCACTGCTCTGATGGTGGCCATGGTAAGTAAGTTATTTCCCAGCCCTAGTGAAGGTGCTAAGATCTAAGGTATCGGGAATAGGCTTCCCAGTAGCAAAGTTGTTTTCCTTTGAAGGTTACTAATCTACAACTAGAGAGCTACTACTTTAAGGAACAGTGACTTCAGGGGTTAAAATATCTCTGACACGGAAAGCATATTAATGTGGTTTCAAGCCAGCTCATGACTACCCTTTGGGAACAGCCCAGAGGGTCCAGGAGAAGAAGACAAGGGAGCACAGGAGGACATAAAAACAAGTTTATACCATTTATGGGGCATGTTAAACACCTAGGAGAACCCTAGGCTCCTTCACACGGGGCTTCTCATTCAAGATTTAAGATCTGAACACAAACCTGGGCAGTGATGACCCCTATATCCTTTCAACCACATCAACCATTTCTACCAGAGTGAGATACCAGGGAAATGACACTGTTCTTGGAATATGCCACGCTGGAGAACCTCTAGGAGAACTACTCCTGAATACCTGGTCTTCTGTAGTGGAAGGAAGGTCAGCAGGAGCCAGCAATGTCCCAGCCTTGACTCTGCTTACATCTGGGATCCAGCTTTGTGCTATGAACTCGTATGTTACACTCCTGGTGCCTGAGTAGGAAAGGCTCTTCTCAGGAACTTTCCAGGCCTGGACCTTCTTGTGCTAACACTTGTCACGTGTTATACACATCTGTCTTACTCCTCCATATGGGAGGCTCTTTAGGGTAGTGTCCAATATTTCTGGCATCTATCACAATGTCTGGCGAATAGTGAGTCTAGAGGAAGTTCTCCCGGGGCCCTTCTGCAGTGACCTCTCACAGTCCGGACTGACTGTGCATTCTCCCTTACATGACATTACTATGCTTATAACGTGACTAAGACTGCTTGTTTACCTATGTGCACCATCAAGTAGCCATAGTGCCAAGAGAATGGAGATCATGAGCCTTGTGTCCACCAGCTTGACATCTAGGTGTCAGCTGGCTTTACTTTGTATTCTATCATCTGATGTTAAACAGCAAACCACCTGTGGATCTAGTTACCTCCTACGTGGTGCTGAAATGTATTTGATGCGCAAATATATGACTCATTCTGGGTTTCTGAAAGCAGTTCATGTATAGACTTGCCTGGGTTCCTTACCTTGTTCTCTCAATCTAAGCCCTGTGCTGGCACATTTGATCTGCAGATGCCTGTAGTCACAGTGTTATCAAACTGTGCTCACTTCAGTTACTTAGCTGGGGGCAGTGATGACAGATAAATCACTCCAGTAGAATGTCTAATTGTTTTTCCAGAAGTACTGAGTTTTCTCCTTACCTCTAACACATACAGCACATCAGCAACTAATAGATTTTTTCCTATCAGGCACTAGGAGAAAATTTTTCCCTTGTCAGGTTGATGATTTGCAAAACCAGGAAAATTCTGTGAGCAGCATGATGGAGAAGTTTTCTATCCTAGAGTCGGATGATCATGATTCACCATTAAATTTTCATTAAGACTTCATGAAGATTTACCTAAGTTTTCCATTTTTTCCAACAGTTATTGCAAAAAAATGTTTTAAAATTCCTTCCACGAATGCAGTCTTGCAGCAGCAGTGCCTGTATGACTATCTCATCAGGTGGCTTGAACCACTGTTGGTTAACTGTTTGATCTGAGAAGACTGAATCCAAACAGAGCCAACTGACATCAAGACATACAAATTATGACTCCATCATAAATGTATTAAGTTTATGCAAAATTTATATTTTAATTTTTCCCATCTTTTCAAGAAAAATAAGGTAATGGAATCATTCTTGATAAAGATTCTAGACTGAATCACCTCTACTTTCTGGCATAGATTTCAGTTTCTAAGAGGTTTGAATTCAAAGCTATGACTTCCATATAGGATCTCTTCCCAGAGAGGAGCCAAGGTCTGTCTCATACTCCAATCGCATAAATCAGAAAATGTGTATTCATTTATATAGGTCAATAATAAAGAAAAATCCAAAGAGATTTATCCTTCAAAGAGACAACTTTCTTTAAAGAAACTTCCTATGATTGGGATGGTCTGTGTTCACCACCAAGGAATTTAGTATCCCTTGAAATTCATCAACCAGAGCTGCTGAAGCCTTGTGCATCAGACTGACCTTGCCTGGTGGCTTAGTGGCCATGGTGCAGGTCTTTAAAGCCTACCAAGAATCATGGGAGTGTCAAGAGTTCACTTTCAGTTGAGTCCCAATGAAGGATGCAGCTTGAATATTTTTGGCCCTGTTATATCACTTACCATTATAAGATAAAACAAAGCAGTTGTGTTATTATACTCTTTGGGAAATATGAGGTCTATAGGGACCCCCACAATTCAGTGCTCAGAACATGTGGCCACACCACCCACTGTCTGCACAAGGGATGGCTGTCTTCTTGTCTAAAAGTTCCCTTGAACTCTGACTTGGGAATAACACCGTCTTGCATATTGCATCACCATGGTCTGTGGACTTGGGCCAAGTGGAAACTGTGACTTCATATGGAAAATATTCTGAGCCAGAAGACAGTGAGCCAGGGTTCTACCTGCAGTCTTGGTGAGAGAACTGCTTCCCCATTCCAGGCCCATTTCCTCACATTCCCTCAGAGATTTGGTTGGAAATGGTAGTTCTCCTTACTGCATTTGGTCCAAGGATCAACTTCATCCAAATCAAGTGGGTGTGTGTGTATTAAGGCAGATCTCTGTGGGTAGACTTCTCCCAAGTCCTGTTAAATCACAATATTATGAGGTAGGCAATAGAAATTCATGGGTGAAACAAGCTTACCAGGTGATTGTTTGTTTTAAACTTTATTTATTTATTTATTTATTCACTCATTCATTCATTCATTCATTTATTTATGCTATGGCCAGCTCAGCCTGCCCTGGGGGTGGGGCTGGCACAGCATGTGGTGCCAGGGATTGAACTGCGGTCCCTGCGGTTGCCTAAGCTTGCCTAAGCAGGCACTTTAGACTGCTGAGCTACCTTGCTGGACCCCAGGTGATTGTTACTAGGACTCCACGACCATAACCCTAGCACCAGATGACCTCTGAGCTTCCATCCAGAAATGTTTTCTTTTAATGTTACAAATACAATTACTGCACTATCCACAAAGAGCTAGGAACAGAACTCACATTTGCTCTCCTGAGTTTTTTTATTCTTTATCTTTCTATCCCAGTTCCTTGTGGAACACTGATCCATTCTGCAGGGCACTGTAGTCCTAGACTCATCCTGAAGTTTCCTATAGGCTGTTAAGGAGGTAGAGAGGAATGCTTGCTCTGTGTTCTCAGAGAGAGAGAGAGAGAGAGAGAGAGAGAGAGAGAGAGAGAGAGCGTCCCTATAAACAGCAGTCCCAGAATTATCCTCCAGCGCCTGTGCTATTATAAAGAAGAGCTGACACAGCAGAGTCCTGGGGATGCTGTGAGCCTGCAGTGCACTAATCACAGAGGCAGGAAGGCTAAATGCAAAAAGAACATTTGCACAAACAGCACCTGTACTGAGCAGTCATCAACTATTTTTAGAATTGCTGCAAAGAGTAGACGGACATTTGGAGAGGCTCCCAAAGGGCACAGTCACTAAGAAGGTGGAGAGGTTTTTGGCACATTTTGTGTGGCTGGCTCTCTAATGCTCTATCAACTGAGTTGCTGAAAACCTGAGCACTCTAATACTGTCAGTCTTGCTTTGATTTTGCTTGGGGATCGAGTATAAACATGGTAAAGCAAGAACAAGGATGGATAAAGGAGTTATTGTGATCTACTAGTGATTATTTTGATCATAGGATACATATTTAAAAGTTAAAATAACTGTAATTCCAGAATAAAAAGAAAACTTATTCTCCAAGGTTTATTCTAGGGATTCCCAAAGTAAAAATAAATAGCACATGTTTTTATCTCACTCATTCTAACCACCTGAAAGTATACTGTGCTAGTTGAGATTGTCCTTCTTTACATTCAGGGGTAGGATTAGCCATGTAACTTAGTGTTGGACATAGACTAAATCTTTTGAGGTCATGATCATTTAGGAGGAATACTGATCCCTAATATCAGGGACTCCTTATTTTCAAATAAGGAATCATAGTGAACACTAATCACGGGCTTATAGAAACATTTCAAAGGACAGATCCATTGTCAGTTGGCTAATTACATCAACTCCACACACACGGGTAAAATGGGGCTTTCACAGCATTCTGACACATGGAATTTCCCATCAAAGTGAATGCAATCGATTTGATAAATGTTACACATTTGTTTGACCTTTTGGGTAGATTCATAACATAACAGGTCAGCAAAGGTCATTCCCTGATCTCCCCCCCTCTTCTCCCACTTGCAATTAGGAAACTCTCTTCCTTCTTTTTCAGCCTCACAAGGCACTGTGAGTTGAACTGTAATGAGACAGTTGGTTTGGTTCTGGCCCATTGTGGATAGTCTCCCTCAAGCCTACTGCCCACACCTGCAGAGCTGCCTCCTTGCACAACTGGCCTGAATCCCTATGAACCTAACTCTAAGCCCAGAGCTTTTCTATACCAGAGAACGAGAGGCTCCTAGATTTGGAAGGACCACGATGTCTCCCAGGGCAACCTGTTTTCTTCAATGCTTAAATTAAGAAACTGAAGGTGAAGTGAACATTTTTCTAATAATTGCTCTGAAATAAAAATTAGACAACAGAGATGCATGCCAAATTGCAACAGTTTTCTTCGAGACCTGCTTACAAACAAAAATACCACCTGCCTTTGTACTAATTTGAGTTGGACCTGAGGTATGTAATTCAGAACTTTTCATCCCCACAAGGCTATTTTCATAGGGCAAACAAATCGTGATGAAACAAGTCTGGGATTTGGCTGCATAAATCCTAAATGTACCCATCAATGTACTCTAGCTAATCCAAATATTTTGAGACTCTTGAAACAATAACTTCCGTGAACCAACCAATCATAGATCTGTGAAATAACAAAATTTGTTTCCTATAGTATCTTCTCTTTTTCTCCAAGATTTCTTTTCTCCCCATCCCCTGGATCAGGTCTCTCTCAGAATCCACCCCTATGCTAAACAGCATTTCTCAGGTTCTTGCGCACAGTCAGCTGCTACACCACGTTTTGGGGTTTTTTTTGTTTTTTCTTGTTTTTTGTTTTTTGTTTTTTTCTCTTAAGTCTTTTTGAGACAGGGTCTCGCTATGCACTTCAGGCTGACCGTGAGCTCATTTTTCTAGCCCAGGCCAAACTCGAACTCACACTGATCCTCCTGCCTGAGCTACATCCCTTCTTAACATAGTTGCTCACAAAGACTTAGTAAGTTTCGGAAGGGAAAGGATATTTGAGAAATTCAGTTTTCTAAATCAAATCAAATTTTTTCTCTCTCCTTATTCTGACTGTCTTTGAGTCCAGTATAGTGGGTTTTTTTTTTAATTCTGCATTATATTTACTTGAATTCTATAACAATGACATTTTCCCAGGTCAAAAATAGTCCAAACTTGGCAGTAGCACAGGACCTAACCTAATGACATCAAGCCAACTATGTGCTGGAGCCTAACAATGTCCCATAGCGCCAGTTCCTTCCTATACAACCACTCAAATTAGTGAAGATTTTTATCTCCATGGATTTGCAAGTTAAGTTTCAATGTGTAGCTTGATCTCTACCTCCCACCACCAAAAACGCACCATATTTTTTTGAAGTTTTTGGACTGATAAACATTAAAAAGTAGCAGAGGTATTTTCCCAGTTTTTATTATTTTTCTCAGAGATGACTGTTGAGCTAGGTTTAGCACTCTGTGTAAAATGTACACTAGAGACTTCAAGTTTAATGGAAATAGGGGAAGAGGGTAAAAGAGAAGATGTGAAATAGATACTATAATTTGTTTTGCCTTTTTAACACGTTTGATATAGGGTCTCACTACATAGCTCAGACTCATAATGATCCTCTTGTTTTCAACCTCCCCAGTGCTGGGGTTACAGGTATATGCCACCACACCCAGTCTTAGATACCATAACTTGACAGAAAAAAAAAAATCATTACCTTTTGTGAGTTAGAGGGACATATGACCATCTCAAAGGTAGGTATGACCTTCCTAGGCCATGTCACTAGGAACATGATAATATTCAACAAATATCCAGTAGTAGAACTCTTTAAAGGACATTCAATAGTGAGGCCATAATGGTGGCTGCAGAATGTTCCTTCTCCAGGCATTTTTCAAACCATACCATAGAGGCAGCCATTGATTTCTTGTATATGCAAAACCAGCAAGTTTTTTTAAATCTTTACTCTTGTCTACACTCAAGCAATCTCCAATAATTATTTTAAGCAAGATTCACATCTCCGAGTCTTGCTCTCTTCTTCCCCCAAAGACACTAAAAGCAAAGAAAATAAAAAGTCAGGGAAGTTCAAGCCTTCCGATTCCACCCTGGCCTCGGCCCACCACCTCACACCTCCCCAGCTTTTTCAGGTCATGGCTCAGCTCCCTTTCTGCCCGCTTCATCCTAAGGACTGTTACCCTATCCCAAATGCCAATAAGCCTTGGAACAGAGACTGGCAGCAAATGAAATTCCTTGTCTGGACTGAGAGTAGAATGCAATTAGCCAGAAAAGGCTGTGAAATTTGTTTTAAACTTCTATGAATATTTTATCTCCTGACCCTCATCTCCATGTCATTCCCAATGCTGCCAGCCGCTCCTCTAAGCTCCTTCACGCAGGGTCTTCCCAAAGGAAAGTCTGACCTTTAGATTGAGATGTTCTCTGTTGCAATAACATTGGAATAAGTTTCAACACGGTAACTGGAGATCTATTTACTAAACTGTTTGGCACATTCAGCACGTCCTGAGGGAATTGTTGGCAGGACCTGCCGAGCGTTTTCACTCCTCCCTGATGCATTACCAGACATAAGGTCATCCCAGTCTAGCAGAGATGGGTGCTGCACAGGGCTCATTACCTCGCAGCAAGCTATCCAGATGAGGCCGTGGGATGTTTTCTCTTCATCATTCAAGCTTGAAAGGAAACTGTCAGCCTCCACTTGCTCTTAAAACAGTGAAAATTTAGGTGACAGCGCTCTCATTAGCTCAATAGAAATGAAGGATTCTAGGGAAAGAAATCTCTCATTTGCAGCATACTAACAACTCTACCTTTAGTCGTTCTAAGAGCCAAGGCACAAGATGGGTCTCACCTTCTGGAGAAAGAGTGGTGACCATATCAATGACATACAGTTCCAATGACAAAAGCTTTTGGGGTACACAGATTCTGAAGTTAGAGAGATGGGTAGATTTCAGAAAGGTAGCAGATTTTCTCTGGTTCTTCATTGAGAAAGGGGTATATTCATAAGACTACCCTTTTGTGGTGTGCATCCACTCTAATCCGCAGAAAATAAGTAAGGGGATCATTACACTGATAAATTTTGTCCCTAGAAGA
The DNA here is from genome assembly GCA_004027025.1 of Myocastor coypus. Classification (NCBI taxonomy): domain Eukaryota; kingdom Metazoa; phylum Chordata; class Mammalia; order Rodentia; family Myocastoridae; genus Myocastor; species Myocastor coypus. The sequence continues at coordinate 76,930 of PVJA010000581.1, read as the reverse complement.
AACTGAAACAAAAATGCTTAGACTAACATTGCAGAATTTCTAATCTAAGAGAGTCTGATTAATATTTGATGAACCACCTTGGATAATGCATAGAATTATGGGAGCCCTACTAATTGCTTACATTTGTATAGCACCATTTTCTAGGACACTGATGTGCATTATTGTCTCATTTGATCCTTACAATTGTTGTGTTTAATCATCCTATGGTATGCAAACTCTGTTTTTTATGGTGAAATTTTAAGGATGCTAGAACGAAATATGACTTAAACAATAATTTTTGCCAGGGTGAGGTTAACCAGGGGTACACATCGACTTGGCAAGGAAACTTTTTTGAAACTTACATTCCCGGGTACTGTCCTAACTTCCCAGCTTCTTACTGTATGCCTACTCTAACACACACACACACACACACACACACACACACACACACACACACACACACACAAACAGGGTCTGAATCAGTACATAGGGGTGAGACCTCAGGCACTAATATATTTTGAAAACTCTCCAAGGGATTCTGAAACACACTGAGGTTGACTGCACTACTCTAGTCTAAAGCTGATTCCCATAACTGATGTGACCGACCAGAGACACATGAAGTGGCACAGCCCACATTCAGAGCCAGGCCTCCATGCCCCTAAGGGCCCCTTCCTTTACACTTTCTTACTTTTTTTCTGAATTACAGAAGAGACAGTCAAGATGGTGCTTTTTATTTTAACCGTTAGCTTTCTTCTTCCTAGCTAGAAGGGAAAAGGACAAGAGATGTTTTGTCCAATATGTACCGCATATGAGTAAAGCTCCCAAGCACCAGTTTCTCTATTCTAGACATTACCACTGAAATGCATCTTCTTCACAGGCTTTCTCCTCCTTTTCGTGATCTGGCTCAGGTGCTCATCAACAATGCTTCTTCCTTTCTCTTGGAGACATCGCCTTTTGATTGTGAAACTACAGGACCACATCACTGAATTTGAGGTTCACATGATCAATAACCCAAAATATGAGGGAAAGTGCTGCAAAGAAGATGCTAGGCTGCCTGTGAGTCACACTGGAGGGAAGAGAAAAAGTGCTCCTCTTAGGCAAGGGAGACAGCTCGGCAGTCTAAGCGCCTGCCTGGTAAACCTAAGGACTGGAGCTCAGTCCTCAGTACCATATGACATTCTGGCCCTGGAAGCCAGGTTGCACTGTATCCAAGTACAGTGGTACAGACCAGTAACCCTAGCACTGGGAGGATAAGACAGGAGGATCACTATGAGCCTGAATTGGGTAGTACGACCCTGTATCCATAAATAAATACATAAATACATAAATAAATAAATAAATAAATAAATAAATAAATAAATAAATATTTTACAAGTATTTTGAGATCCTTCTCCCCCTACTTCTTTGCCCCTCCAGCAGCTCATCTACTTCTCTGCTTCTCCACTTTCAGTAATCTCCCTCACACTCTCAGAAAGGCGGCTGCTCGTGGGAACATTCAGTGCCAAGGCTCACTGCAGAGTCACTTCACCGTACAGCAGGGAGTCGAAGAGGAGCAAAGACTCCTGTCCCCGTGCATCCTGACCCCACGCACCATGCTAAGCAGTCAAGGCACATCTGCTAGGCATGCTTCTCCCAGGGTGCAAGAGGGACAAGTGACCTGGAGCAGGCATTACAAAATACCTGCCTAGCTGCAGGAAGCCTCACTGAGGCCCTGTGCCTCAACTGTGCTTTCTAGTGTAGACATTGGTAGAAGGCTTTACCTGGGGGTGAGAGCAGAGAGCTCACTTTCCTTCCAAAGGTCAGAAAGTTCTCCAGTTCTCCACATTTCAAATAGAAGATAATATATATATATATATATATATATATATATATATATATATATATATTGCCAAAGTACCTTCACTGGAAAATTTCAGGCTGCAAAACATTCAAGATTTCCAGTTCTTACTCATAACAGAATAGGTTCCATCTAAAATGTCACTGATTTGAGTAAAGTTTGAAACATCATTATTTTCTATTATGAGCTATTTCGCCTATTTAGTAGTAGCCATAATGTAATTCATGTATTTTACTGTGCATTTAGGCTATTTTTATAGTAATAAGGATCTAAAAAACCAATAGCTCAGGTCCATTTTAAAAAATATGCCTAAAATATTTTATCATATCAGAGACATTAAAGACATTCATAGTGTTGTACAACTATCAGCAATATCTGCCTTCAGAATTGTTTCCTTATTTCAAATAGAAACCTTCTACCCACTAAACAGCATGTATTCCCTTTGCTTTCATAACTTCTATTCTACTTTCTGTATTCATTAATTTGATGGTTCTAGATATATCATATTAAAATCATATATCTGTCCTTTTATGATGCTTATTTCAGTTTGCATATATGATTAAGATTCATCCATGGCATAGCAAGTGTTAGAATTTTATTCCTCTTTAGGGCAATAAAGCTGTGACTGCACCACAGTTTACTTCTGCATCTGTTTGTGAACTAGCTCAGGTACTTCTGTGATGTCACTATTTGAGTGTGATGTATTTTTATCTAAGGTGTGGGATAAGATGAAGGAAGTGATGATAACAGATAGGTGGACGGATAGATATAGATAGATAGATAGATAGATAGATAGATAGATAGATAGATAGATAATAGATAGATAGATAGATAAACAAATTTGGTGAGATTGCAAGAAATCACTCAGTGGGGCTCCCTAAACTATAGAGACATTGTTGTTCCTATGTTGTTGTTTTTTTCTGAACTGAAAATGAAGGATGTGAAAGATAATGTTTTTGCATAGGGATTAATGGAGACACCATCTAGAAAATTAGGCAGAAACGGTCACCATAACACTCTTGACAACTAAAACGTCAAGGTAAAAAAAGAAAAAATCAGCTGCACAAGTCATCTTCTCTCCTGCAGCAAAGGTGGAAGAACTCTCTGCGTGCTGCCCTAGGGTCCCCTTCTTTCCCTGCCTAATAATTTGGCTCTTGTTTCTCCTGTTAAAGTGAGAGAGCACCTTTGTGTCTTAAAGGTGATCTATGCAAAGCAGGAAGGAAGTGTGGGCTCTAAAGCCACAGGAGAGGTGTCCTAAGGGGAAGAGAAAAGTTGGGGCCCAAGTAGGGTATCTGTGTCATCTCTCAGCCACATAGATCCTCCATCCTATTATTACTAAACAACAACCTCAAGTCCTGAGGCAGAATGCAGGACACTGCCATGAATCACATTACTGGATAAAAACCAACCTTCTCAAAATTTCTCAAGGCCTGAACTGCACTGAAGTTGTCCTCTGAGGCAGCTGCTACTCTTGGGCTCAGACAACACAATTTAGTATTGAGATCTATGATGTCTCAGAGCCTGTGTCAGCTTCTTGGATGGTTATATATATATATATATATATATATATATATATATATATATTTGTGATAGTGTCTAGGATAAATCCCAAGACAATATCTCTTCCCTTTTCCCCTTACATGTTATGTAAGAAGCACATGCTTAACACTAAGGATGGAAGCTACCAAGGGTGATGGTGGAGCATCGGGGGAGGGCCCAAGTGGTTTTTATGAAGAGCAAAGGAACTATGGAAAGCACATTGCCAGTCGTGTTATTTTTCTTGTAATATGTTCCAAACCCAAACAAACTTGAAAAAAGTATGTGTGCAAAAGTAAACCTTAAACCATTTTGCAAATTTCGCCCTAGATTTCACATTTCTCCAGTGAGACTCATATTCCTTTATTCAGATTCCAAAAGTAGAGATAATTTGTTCCAAATGTTTCCAAAGCCGACCAGCAGAAGGGCCTAACGATTTTTCCAGAGCTGGAGAAAACTGTGAAATCTTCTACACCCTAATGGAGCATTCAAAATGAAAGAAAGAAAAGAAGACAAGCAAGAGAAAAAGGGAAAGGAATGTTGTGATCTATTTATTTATTTCATAACAGTGATGGCTCATCCACAAGATCTCTGGAGACCTGTACCATTTCCCTTGGCAAGGTAGCATTTCTTCTTTGTTATGAGGCATATTGTGATAAAAAAAAAAAATGATCATATCAGTATAGATTGCTTGTAAGATGGTGAAAAACATTATTCCAAGGAAATCCAGCTTTGAAGACCATTGGAGATAATGAGTGTGTGTGTGTGTGTGTGTGTATGTGTGTGTGTGTGTGTGTGTGTGTGTGTGTGTGTGTGTGTACCTGTGAGTGCATGCGTGGAGCATCCAGGTCTCTGCAGTGATTCTTGTCTGACATAGCTTCAAATAATCATGAATTTGTAGACTCCAATTTCCTGTACTAATAGACAAGACCATACAGTATAAAAGATCACAACCCAGTGAAGGTTCCATTAATGTAGAAGTTTGAGCTCTTCGGGCCAGTGCTAGTGACTGACGACAGGGATAATTTATAAGAACAGAGCAAAATTCCATGAAACTGGCAGGAATGGTTTGTTTTAGTTCTTGTTTTCACCTTTTTATTGTTTTCTTTTTTCCACTTCATTAGACTGCCACCAGAATGCATTGTCATGTACTTGTTTGACACATGTGTACCTCATCTCGGCTGTGAGGTTCCTGCAAGTCTAGAAACATGTCCTCTTCTTCGTAATTCCAACAGACCTCACTCAGCATAGTGCTTGACCAATAATAAATGTTTACTTGGGAGAAAGAAAGATAGAATGAAGCACATAATGTAATTTTCTTCAATAAATTTTGCTTGGAGCCAAAGAAAACTTAGGCAAACTCAACCAGAAAGCTAGCAAGGTCCAATTTCAGGCCTTGTGGTCTGAATTTATCAGTATTATTATTATTACTGTTATTATTATTATTATTGTTGCTATAAACACCATGTTTTGAAATTATAACGTATAATTTATATAGTGATAAATGTTTTTCACACACACAAAAATCACTCCTCAAATCAACTCTGCCTAAAAGGAAATGACTCTCACTCTGTAAGTGAAGAAATCAAAACTCAAAAGTTAAATAACTTTGGGTTCCAGTGAATGAACTTGGGCCACAACCAGCTTGGTTAATGAGTCTTTGTGAATGAGTGGAGACCTTAAAAACACACGGCTGATGTCATAGCTCATTCAATGGGACCAGTACGGCTAGGATCTTGATTGTCATTCTGAGTGCTTGTATTGTACCAAGGCATGTTCTTTTCTTGACTTCTAACCACACTCCTAAACGTAGCCTGCTGAACTTAAAATTATGTGAATGGTAACAAGCAACAAAGTATAAATAGCTCAAGGGAAATTCATCTGTACATCTGAGGCTACATTTAAGGTCAAGTGATTCTCTTATCGGAGGGCAGGAAATATTTCTCTGTATGAGAGATGATGGTATATATTTATCAAGGTCTAAGAAGACATGAACATAGAATAGTAGCCATAGCCCTAGTCAGTAATGAGAGATATACAAGATAAGGCTAGAAGCATGAGCCACCGAGCAGAGCACAAGAACAAGGGCACAGACTTCACAAATGAGCACACACCGCACTTCATGCACAGATGTGAAGTCCTAGATGTGATATACTCAGGCAAGTCTGTGTTATTCCATAGCCTCCACGTATCACTCAGACACCCCTAAAGAAAGCTATTTCTAATTACAAAAAGTCTGTGTTGATAAAGACAGTATTGATCTTGAAGTAAGAATATCTTGGATCAAATTTTTCATTGCCATTAACGGTCTAGAGAAGATATCTCTCAGACATTTCGTGACTTGAACTACTAGTATGATATAATCTCTGTCTTCCTAAATTTCTGTGAATGTCATGAGGATACAATTAGACATATCAAACTTCTAGAAATTCAAAAGTGCTTCATACATGTTCAAAAATATATGATTAGAAACAACTTTGATAACTTTTTGAAAACCTAAGAAACATACAAAAATACATGACTATAAAATATTATTGGTAGATTTTTCTGTGCCTAAAACTCTATTAATCATTTAGAAAAAAGTAACTAACTACATAAATAACTTATGTTTTACCACTAGGAAGAACAATAAAAGCTTTAGTGGATATTAGACTAGCAACTGTAATTGGTTTATTGGATAACTGGACTGAGCAGGGTGAAAGTAGGAGCCAAATTAATTTTCCTCTTGCTACTAGCTTTCTCCATCTTTGATGACAAAGGTCAAAGTTCACAGTTTTCCATGTCATACTTAAATATTAATAAACAAATTGAATATCTACTAAAACATTTTCCCCTCCCCACCAGAGCTCAGGAAATACTGGAGGATATAATCACATTTTTATATTTTTAACTTTATATCTTCTCCTTCTATTTTGGGGGGGATATTACTTTTAATAAGAAATAACAATGCTACAGTTTCAAAATACATTAGTAGTACCTTCCCAATAATTGATAAAATACATATTGTCCTTATAGTATTTATTCAGAGTACAGGATACAGACATGATAATTTTTCTAATATTATTATTACAAAAATTTTTTCTTGTTGCATCTTCTCCTTTTAGAGAGAATTTCAGTGAGGAAAAACAAAACCAGTTCTTCAAACCTTTCTGACTCATAAGGCCTCCTCTTACCTGGTAAACGAAGGAAGCAAAGTAGGTGACAACCCACCAAGGTTTGGCCACTGCAGTATGCCCTTGGCGCTGTTATAATAAACTACCTCAAACTCAGTGGCTTAAAGAACACAAATTCATTCTCTCACAGTTCTGGAGGCTAGAAATTTCAAATCAAGTCAGCAGAGTTGGTTCCTTTGGATGCTTTGGCAGGTAACTTATACCATGTTGTCCCATATTCTGTGGGTTGCCAGCTACCACTATAGTTCCTTGCCTTGTCAGTGGATTGCTGCAAACTCTGTTTATCTTCCTGCAGCCTGTTTCCTCCCATGTGCATTTCTATGGGTGCTCTCCTTTTCTTTAAAGTGGCTGTACTTTTTTTCTTCACTGTTGGGGACTGAACTCAGGGCCTAGCACGTGCTAAGCAAGTGTTTTACCACTGAGCTATTAGTTTAGCCCTTGTTTCCTTTTCTTGCAAGGACATCAGGGAAGGGACTTAGGAACAAACACAATCCAGCATTATTTCAACTTAACTCCAGTACATCTCTAAAATTCTGTTTGAAAAGAAGGTCATATTTTCAGGCAGCTTGGGTTAGGACTTCAGTGTATAGTTGGCTGTCGGGGGCCGGGGGGGTATAGGAAATTCAACCCTCAACTTCCTAGCAAGTACAGCATAGGTGTTTTGCAGAGTCTCTTTACGCTATAGACATTTAACTGCTTGTATATTCAGGTTTGGGGGAATAAAACCTAAAGTGAAGATTCTTGTAACATCCTCTCATACAGAAAAAGATATTTTTAAAATATAAAAAATCTAATTAGAAGAAAGCTCCTTGACTGCTCATGGTGGTGTGCACCTGTAATCCCAGTGCATGAGAGGCTGAAAACAGGAGAATCACTATGAATCCAATTGTATAGTGAGACCCTGTAGACCCTGTATTAAATGCAGAAAGAAAGAAAAAAAGAAAGAAAGAAAGAAAGAAAGAAAGAAAGAAAGAAAGAAAGAAAGAAAGAAAGCTCCTCTTTCCTCATCCAGCCAGTTTCTAAGCATTGCAAGGAAATAACCATTTCTCTTTTTTTTCTTTCATAAATTTTATCATTTGATATTTCATATATACACAAAAATAGGATAGGATACACCCTTATACCTCCACTCATCCAGAATGTTCCTCAGTGTCCCAGAGCTCATGTTTCATTCAATTCCCTCTACCTCTGAAGTCTTTGTTTTGTTTTGTTTTGTTTTGTTTTATTTCAGTTTGTTCATTTTTAAATCTTCCAAACATCTGAGGCGTAACTATTTGCCTATAAATATGAAGTGATCTCCTCTAATCTTCAGCGGTCGTGCTCCTCTGCAGACAATACACAGAATTACCAGTGAGAGGCACCTCACTCTCTGCCTATGAATGTCAGATGTGTAGGTCAGAAAGATTCGCTACATGTACAGAATAAGTCCTGGTGCCTTCCAAATCCATGTGCACTCTTGTAGAATTCTCTGAAGTTAAGGATCACTATAGCATCACAATCAACACGGTGGATTTATCTAATTTTAACAAAATGGATTTCTCCTTCACCATCAGTTCTATGTTTCAAAAGTGTAATCTGTGCACACTAACGAACAAAGACCTGGATGTTCTATTAAATTCTTTTGGGAGACTTGCAGAACAGTAGAAGAGAGGAAATTAGACAAATATATTAATAAGTTTAGGAGCTTGATGGGCTTAGTTATGAAAATAGAACCATTATTCGAAGAAAATTAAAAACCTGAAGAGGTATAAACACTTGAAAGATTAAATCAAAGCCTTCACCTGCATTGACAACTGCTATCCTGTTCTGCAGAGAAATTTCTGGAATTATGATTCCTAAAATAAATCTACAGCTTAAATTGGAATGAAAGTACTGGCATCTATTTGGATGATGCAATTTTTACAAGGCAAACAGGATAAAGACTTGGGCCTAGGGACATTAGCACAAAGAACTTCCCAGCCATACTCCTCAAGATTTGAGCCACCTGTGGGACAAGCCTAACCACTCAAATCCTGACCAGGAGGCTTTCCATTTCAAAGTTCTTTCCTCAAGAATTCATAAAAATGCAGCTGGGGTGAATGAGCTGAAACCTCCTGAGTTACACCGGGTCTGGCAATTCATCATTCAGCAAGGCTTTCCTCCAACTCAATTCAGCTTTTTTCTCTTTGTTAATAATAGAGTGTTTAGGGCAGCTTGTGGTTTCAGGTTATCTCCTGCCTCAGCCAAATTATACTCCCAAATGCATCAATATCTTCCGGAGAATCATATCCACTGACAGAAGAAATTATTTGCCTTCTCAGAGGATCAAGCAGAGTAGTCTGGAACTGAGAGATGAAAATATTTAGATAGAAAGGCAAAAAATAATCCTTCTTTATAGCAGTGGATACACAGTGCAGTAGAGCCAGATACTGGCCATCCCTAGGAGAGACTGTTGGCCTCACCATAGGAGGAAGGGTGAAGAACCGGAAGAGGCCTCAGGCAAGAGGAAGGAAGGAACTATCTGCAAGGAACTTTTAAAGTCATTTTCATAAAAATTCAAAGTGCAGTATAATGCCATTTATTTCATAATGACAGTGTAATTTATATTTTCCAATACACCTTGAAAATAACAGAGGATCTATCCCAGAACTGGTCTTGAGAAAAACTGTGGACTCAGTAAATTGTATCCATTCACCCATAAATCTCTACTGAGAGCTTAGAAGAGCACCATCCTGTGCTAGGCACAGTGAGAGACTTAAAGGGTATAAATTTCTGTTTTGTGTTTAAAAAGAGCTTATGCAATCCACAACTCACCAGTCCTTAATGTGCCTTGTCAGAAAGAAATAACAGAGTAACACATGACTGACTGTGCTTATTCTGGGCAACAGGATCTTGACTCCATTTGTTAATTTAATAAGTGTTTATTGGGTGCCAGACACTGAGCTACGTACTAAGCCCACCCAACATCTACACCTATTAATAATAATATTTGGAACGGTTGTTTAACTTAATAAAGTGTCTGTTGAGATTGAGCCCAATTATAAAATGAGAACTATATTTAGTTTATTGCACATGGTAGTTTACAATGCACTAAAAAGACACATAACAGGTCCTAACATTATTCTCAACTTCTTCTTACAAAAACTAATAATTTAAGACAAGGGACCATTTCTACTTTGCAGTGCATCTTGTTCCATATAGCCTGCCTTGCTTTTGTGCCTTGGAAGCTGATCAATGCTAAATTGTTTGCTTCATGATCTGTATGCAATCAGTAATAGATACAAAAGCTAATATGAAAATTAAATCTTAGGCATGGCGTGCTACTGAAAGTCTGCCTCTTAGGAATCCAAAGAATAATTGCACTGCATTTGCATATTGAATGATAATTTCCTCTTCCTTCTCTTTGAAGACCATAGTGGGCCTTAGTCAGTAGGGCCAAGGGGTGCAGTGGAAGATATTTGGGAAATGGCATGCAATAGCCATGTATTTCATGTGCATGATGGTTTTCTCATTCATTGCTCTTTTTTAAAACTCCTGGAAATTTTATCATGTTGAAGTTGCCAAATTGCCATCACTACTAGTCAAAAAATAAGAAAAAGTCCTTAAGCTTTTGAGTCCCTCGTCACATAAATGTGTTGAACTCTATGGATCTGTCTTGGTTTTAAAAGTCACAAAACTTTGGAAATCATCTTTCCCACTCCCTTTTTAGACAACCCTTCCCATTTACAGCACACTTTGTCTTAGTCTCTCTTAGAAAAGAGACTGAAATACACCTTTGTCTCTTCAGCTCATGGGCTTTCAAGAGAAGTCTTACCTCGCACTTGGGAAAGAGTGGCAGGGGCTCACATTATTGGCTAAGTTCCACATGTCACAAACAAGTGTGCCACTGCTGGTACCACCCACCTGAGGACAGATCACCTCTTTCCCCCTCAGTAATCATGTTCTTCCTTGTACACAAGGGCTTCCACAAGAATTTGAGTGAATCTACATGCAGTTTTATGTGTGTCTGCATATTTACATAGCTTAGTGGAAGTATAATATAAAATAAGTTGCACTTATTTAAAACATGAAATTTATGTTTTGACAAATGAGATATCCTTGAGATCATCACCCCAATCAGAAGAATAAATAGTATGTCTACCTCCCCAAAATTTATACTTGCCTCTCGGTAATTCCTCTTTCTGGTGTTGCCACTCCCACTCTATCTCCTATCTTTCCCTTTGCTTCAGGTAACTACTAATCTGCGTCCTATCATTAGAGGTGACTTTGTATTCCTTAGGGTTTGATGTAAGCAAACTACATGCATAGAGCCTTTGCTTTCCTCCTTCTCCTCCTCCTCTCTCTTTTTCTTTTGGGCTAGCTTCTTTCACCCAACATAGTTATTTTGAGATGCATTTAAATCCTAAGATACATCCTTTTGTGGAACAACATATTAAAGCTACAGGAACTGACTAAAAGACAAGAAGGCATAAAAACTACTACATTCAGAGATAAGAAGGAAAACCATTTTTTTCATTTGGGGCACAACCCCTGTCTTGCATACTATGTCATTTATTTAAGCCAGTGGAACTGATGGCAATAAAAATCCTTTAACCTCATAATCAAGAAAAAAAAAAAAAAAAAACTTTTCCTAAGTATTCTATATGTAAGAAGACATGAAATTTAAAAATTTCTTCCAAAGTAGCTAGAATTAATTTGAATTTTGAAACTTAAAGACATCCTAAAGTGCCTGGAGAACTTGCCTTGGCAGATGATTCCCTCTCCAGGGGCTCCCAGGAGCCAAGTCTTTGCTGTATTTCACTTACGGGTTTCTTTGTCCAGCTAAGAGAGTAGGGACTACTTCCGAACTAGTTGCATAAATGCTTCCTTTCAGAAGAAAGTGCTAAACTCTTGCTGGTACCCTGGACAGAACAAGTAGACGAAGCTCTCAGTGTCCACAGCATCTTTGGTAGTTTAATGGGGCAATGCTGAAGAAAACCATGTTTACCCTTTGTTTTACCTCCTTCTTACTAAGATGGTTGGAATAAGAGAGCCTGTGACTTTAGAAAGCTTGGTCATAAGGCAGGCTAACATAATAAAATAAAATAAGGCTTGGTTTTAGAACAGGTGGGTGAAGAGTCCCTAACAGAGCAAATGTCTGCCAGCTTTAGCTCTGAAAATGGCCCAATTAATTAGAAAAATAAAGAGTAGCAAGGAAGACTCAGTGCGCATTACCTGGAAAGCCTCCCTTTGTGTTGCCTGATTTGTAAGGAAAACGGAATTTTTAAAAGTTAATTCAAAAGAAAGCCAAAAAGGAATTAAACTGGGAAAAAAAATCTTCTAGGCAGTATCCTAACTGAATATAAAAGGTGAGAGAGAGACCCTAGGAGAAAAGAGAGTTGCAAGAGTAGCAGCAGGGACTCTTATTAACATCAGCCTGCCATACTTAATAATCTTGCATGGGGCAGGAGGTTGGGCCAGGTGATCTCTAAGGGCACTTTCCTCACTCTGAGTTCCAAGATGCTGATATTTATGGCGTAATATTCTGAACCTATAAATTGGCTGCTCTCAGAGGTGTACCTTATAATGTCTCTTTTATTTAATCAGTTTTCCCCATGGATCTCACCTCCTTCCCTCTGCTACCTCGCTGCCAGCAGAGCAGGAAGAGTGCATTCATAGATCCCTGAGTAACATCTGGAGGATATGTGTTGGACTTCAGCCCTAGACAGATGTTCTGAGGCTGTTCCACTGGTCCCATATTTCACATAGAAATGTAATAATAACTGCCTGTGATGGCTCTCAGTGTCCTGCAGCACAAAATCTACATCCCCAGCCTGCAGTTCAGCATCCTTCATTAGCTGCTTTCTACCTTGCCTCATAGTCCAAATACATGGAGCTTCAAGGGATAGGTCCTCTAGTCAGTTGATTGGTCACCAAGGGTTTCTTAAGCATACAATGTGCATTTATTTACCTCTGCATCAGGAATTAATGCAGTTTCAGGAAAAGGAAATACATCTCTACACTCAGGACCCACATAAATCATTTACTTAATCTCGGTAAGGGGTAGTCTGCAAAGCTAGAGATGTGAGAGGATAAAGGGTCTGTTTTCCCACTAACTTACTGCCACGTTATAGTTTACCAGGTGGTCAGGCCTCCATGTAGTACTCTATTCTACCACGCACACAGAAAGCTATTAGCAGGCAAGTACACGAACAATCACACAATGCACTGTAAGCAAGAAGGGCCTTCCCTGTCCTCCAGCCCTTGAATGAAATATAGCCTGAATTGAAAGCAACAGTGCTCTAGTGGGATTCTTAACCCTCTGGACTCATGAGCAAAACTAGGGGACCCACTTAACTTAATTCTGGGGACCCATTATGGAGCAAAGGTAAAACTGCTATCATTAAGTCTTTAGATTTTATTTGTCTTTAACTACCGTGTAAGCCAAACCCATACTTCTCGCCATCAGTAAAAACATTTCCAACATTCTTCGTTCTAATTACCAAAGCCACAGGTCATAACCAGAACTAAAAAAGACAGCTAAGAATTTAAAACAGGTGCCTTTTGAAATATAGTTTCTGATTAAAGTTTTGCAAATGTTAACCAACTTTATTTAGAATGTATATTTAATTAAAGAATTAGACATTTTCACCCACCGCACCTAAAAGTAGACTAACATGGATATACACACATTATGCTGCCTAAGCCAATGTCTTTTCAAGTAAGTCATAGACAATATAACTTTATGGGACAAAGCCATGATGGGCATTGTGAGCAGTAGATGACAGGGGAAAAAAGAGACAACATGTAGCACAGACAAGGTTTTGACAGTTCAGTAATGCACCGGTTTCCTGGCTGAGTGACTTGGATGGGAAAGCCTACACAAAGTGACCACACAGTTTTATTACCCAAAGGGTGAGAGAATAGCCCAGAAGGGTAAAAGGGGTGCTGCACTGTGAATAATAACCCCAGGTCAGCAGATGAAAACCGGTCCTGTGCCAGGCAAACCAAGACACACTCAGCCTACGCCATTGGAATAAAACGTGGATAAGAAATAAGGAAACTGTGTTGTACCAAGACTGATCCACCACTCACTAGAATATGGCTTCTGCAGCGACTTGCACAGCATTGCCAAGGTGGATTTTGGTGGTTTCATAGCTCACAAGGATTACTTGGAGCAGAAACTCCTTCTCATTATACTTTGATTAATTATCTTAGACTTCTTAATCATTAGCCTGTTTACTATCTTAGCATCTCCTGAATGTATTCTGCATCTCCTACTTTTGGCAGGTGGCGAAGCAATTACATGACAGATAGTGAAACTATCCCTTTCACTATTTTTCTAACATGTCTTTGGATAATTCTTGTCTTAAGATTTAGAAAATATAGGTGGAAAGATCTTTCATGTTACTTCATTCATTCTAGTATTCTCAACATGTGCAAGATCTGCCCATCCATTAAATAAAAAAATAAGCCTCTACCCTACTTTATCCCAGAGTCTGAAGATAAAATGAGGTGAGAACATATCTGGGAAGTCAGAGAATTTGCTGTCCTGGTTATGACCAGAGTATATGAAATGAAAGCATGAGGATACAAGTCCTCAACAGCCGTTGTAGAATTGCTCTTGTGAAATGGTTAATGGAACAATCTTACCAGCTGAGGTAATTCAAAGTCCATTTGTGGGTTCTGGGTCCTAAAGAAATTTAGTATTAAAAATTAGAATAGCGGGTCGTGGTGGCACACGCCTGTAATCCCAGCACTCGGGAGGCTGAGGCAGGAGGATTGGTGTGAGTTCAAAACCAGCCTGGGCTACAAAAGTGAGCTCAGGACCAGCCTCAACTGCATAGCGAGACCCTGTCTCAAAAAGACAAAAAAAAAAAAAAAATTAGAATAAAGACTAGGGAGATATCTCAGCAGTCTAAGCACCTGCCTGGCAAGCACAAGGATTCAGGTTCAATCCCCAGTACCACATGCCCTGCGGACCCCAGGCGCCAAGCTGGACACAAAAGCTAGGTGTGGTGGCACATGCCTTTAATTTCAGTGCTGGGGAGGCTGAGACAGGAGGATCACTATGAGTCCAAGCTATATAGCAAGGCCTTGTACTGAATAAGTAAGTAAACAATTTTTTAAAAAATAGAATACAGGGCCCGGCGGGATGGCTCGGTGGTCTAAAGCGCCTGCTTGGGGAAGCTTGGGCGGCTTCAGGGACCGCGGTTCGATCCCCGGCACCACATGCTGCGCCAGCCCTGCCCTCGGGGTGGGTTGAGCCGGCCATAAAAATGAATGAATACACAAACAAAGGTTCTGAAACAAGAAAAAAAATAATAAAGAAAATAAAATAAAAAAAATAAAAATAAAAAATAGAATACAGCATTCTTATTCTTTTGAAGAGCAGAGAATATGAATTGGCAGTGCCCTTCATTGGCAATAATTGGCAGAGTAAGTAATGAAATATAAACTTCACCCACAAGCACTATGCTTATCCAAAAGGGAGTTCTATACCATGGAGAAAGGAGTGCTTATTTGGAAGTCAAAAACCTGGAGGTCAGGTCCCTTTGTGCCTAAATATGGTGAAGCCAGTCCTTACAGCCTATGCCTCCAAGCAGTGGTCCCTCTTGTGTACATATGTAGGCAATAAAGTACTAGATCATGGATAAGACTATCCCATGACAGTACTAGCGCCAGTGCTGGAGAAAATTAAAATAAATCTACTGAGCTACTTTAAACATCCTTCTGTTGCCCACACAATAATTTCTCTTCCAACAGAGGCTCCAAGGGTTGTTTTAGAAAGGTTTGTGTCATTTCTTTTTTTTAATTTTCTAATGTTTATTGGTAGAATAGATTTCTTCTTTTTGATCTGAGGGAAGATAGTTGTATACATAGTCAACTATTCCATTATTGCAGTGTGCTACTGGTGAAACTGACAATGTTGGAAGCTGTAGATTTGAGCCTTTTTACAGTTCAACATACTAAACTACTCTTAAGTTTTATGCATCTTGTAAGCTTTTCTGTTGGGTGGTCAAGGGCAAGTTAAAGCAAGACCTGTATAACAAAACATGTATTATTTTGTACCTTTCAAGGTCAGTCAAATCCCCTCAGGATTTACTTTGGAACCATGTACAGTGCTTCATAGAACTGTTGTCAGTGTCAGCCATCTAGATGAGTCACAGCCATTGCTTAAACAGTTGGTTCTCTATGAAAGTGCGAGAGAATGTTTTCTCTCCAGGTGACTCTCCTTCAATCCCTTTCCTCTGTGGTCCCTTAATCACCTAGGTTTGTGTCATTTCAATGTACACTCTCAGGCACTCCTCTCATTTATTCATTCACTCACCATCTATTTTTAAAGTATCTACCACTTTCTAGACACTATTAGGTGCTGTGGCTCAGATGTAAAGCAAAGACCAAGCCTTCATATATGTTCTATCAGTGGAGGATAAATATAGCCAATCTTTATTATTCATCAATTCCATACTTGTGATTTTCCTACTTATTAAAATGTGCTTGTAAGAGTATTTGCAGATTGGCACAGAGTGTGAAAGATTAGAATTGTATGACACACAGTTCCCCAGATGAAATCTAACAAGACCACACCACCTATTGTTTCAGCTCTCACACTGTAAATGACTTTCCCCCTTCACGTTCTACTTGATACCACATTATTCTCATTTTTATGTATTTCCTTGGTGAATTCACTCTTTAAAATGGACCCAAGTATGAAGTTGAACTGCTGTCTAATGTTTCTAAGTGCAAGAAGATGTGATGTTTCTTACAGGAAAATATCTATTAAATAGACTTCATCAGGCTAGAGGCATAGTGTTTCCGGCCATGACTTCAGTGTTGATGAATTAACAATATGTATATTCAATAAGATTTCTTTAAACAGAAGCATACATAAAACAAGATTATGCTTCAACTGACTGATGAAAATATTATGACCAGAGGCTTGCAGGAAACTAACCATGTATTTCCCCTAGGAGCAATGGGTTTGTGTTCACTAATTCAGAATTCATGGCAACTTTACATAACAGAACTGCCATGAATAATGAGATTTGGTGATGTTAACTAAAATAAACCCCCCCAAATGATTGCAATTGTGAATGGTTGCTGGTGCTGTAGTACCCAGGTGAGATATTGCTGGAGAAAAGATGCTTAAAATGAGATTTGAAAAATAAGAAGGGAAGTAAAGGAAGAGTTCTGGGGAACAGGACTAGTAGAGGAACTCCCCTGAAATGAAACAATGGGTGTGTTTAGCTGAGTAGAAAGTAAGTGAGGCAATGTGGTTTAAAGATCAGAGATATAAACAAGAATCAATCTGTGTTGGACCCTGTAGAATTTTTTAATTGAGTAAAAGTAGCAAAACATAACTAACAGTGTACAAAATCACTGGGTGCTATGTGAGTTACATCTTTGAGAGCTGCTTGCGCAAATCCAAGAAGCCCAACACATCATTGCTAATGTTCTGCGAGAAGGCAAGGTGTGTCTGTGCCAGAATCTTATCCTTAGGATGGAGAGCCAGCATCACTCCCAACATAGTTAGAAAAAAAAAAAAACCTGGGTGGGACCTGTGGCTGAACCAGAATGGGGAAGCAGCCGTGAATTAGCACTCGTTTCCAAGACCTTCCCATGACAATGAGTTTCAGTAACCAACAACACTCTGAAACTCAACTGTTGCTCTCAAGGAAAACATGAGACTTGTAGGCTGAGTGCTGGATGTGGAACTAGCTCTAGAGCAGGAACTTCCGTGCCTTCATGACTGGCCTGTCATCAATCTTTCTTTGTTGCTTGAGTACCCCAGAATCATTGTTTCTGTCCTCTGAAATCACAATGAATTGCAATCTGAAAGTAGGTGGTGACCAGAAAACAGGACACAGAACCTAAATCTGTGCAAGCTGATAGTGCGCTCCTTCATAGGAAGACTTTATTGCTTCTACCCAAGTTAGTAGCCTTGTGTGTTTTCCTTCCATGTTACTAAAATCTTTATATTTCCTTGATTTTCATAAGTGAAGCCCTAACCAACCTCCATGGCAACCTCCCACAGGTACCTTAACTTATTGCAGTTTACTTAATAACAACCTCTCTCCCTACTCTGGGAATCTCCATTTCAAGTCAGCACCATAGATGAGATGGGTCTTTATCTGACTTACATTCTGCCAGTTATCTAGTATTTTGGTTCAAGTGGGCCAAACGTCATCAGTAATGCTAGAAGGTCAGGTGCTATCTGGTTGGTTCCTTCACTGATTGGGGCACTCTGTCATTGGGTCTTTTTTCCTCTCGTTACCTTCCTATTCCTGTCTTATATGACCCCTGTAGGGCTTTGACGATGCCTACAGCATGAAGCAGGCAATGCAAATCAGTCTTTGCCATCCAATTAAAATGCTTCACTATCTTCCTTTTTTATCTTGCCTTTGTAATTGGATTCCTAGTTTCTCAATTTTCATAGGAGCAAAAGGAGGGAGGAAATGATAGAGAGTCTCTGATAAAAAAATAAAATACTATGATTTAATTTCTGCTAAGGGGATTCTTTCTTGACTTTATGAAGCCTTTGAAAGAGTTCTGAAGTCTCTGACACATTCACATGGTAGCCCTGTGAATCCTTCTGGGTACTAGAATGGCTCTTAGACAGTCTTAAAAACAAAAACCATCATAAGATCATAAAAATTGAAAATTACCAAATACACAGAAAGTCCAGAAAGACCACTTTGTAAGGTGATGACAAGACAAGATGTTGCAAGACAGCAATATCTGATTATAAGAGACCTCAGGTACCCTACAAGTAGGGTCAGAGTAGGGAGGTCACAAAAGGCCATAATTTTTAAAGAAAGCAAACAAGCACATTGAAAAACTATGATTTGTTTACTCTATAAGCCTCATAAACTATAATATTCTAATACTGGTTTTAGGATGGAAATTGTCAAAATATGTGAAAGCCCTCTATGTAATTCTCTACAAATCATTGTTATTATTATTTTATTATTATTCTTCCTCTGCCCCCACAATGCATTTGGCAGAATATCCTGCATATATAATTTACTAAATAAATATATATACACTGAGTTATTGAGAGATAACCACCATGTGTTTCAACTCTGACTGAATATCCTATAGTCAATTTAATTCTGACACTAACCATTAACAGTTCTAAAAAGCCGCATAGACCAAGATTCAATCCCATAAAACTACATTTCAGAGGCCAACCTTGAGACCTAGGCATCCTCTGGCACTTCTGATTAACAGGATACAAATTCAGAAATTCTTACCATGTCCTTATATTCAGCAATTCACTAGAACAACTCATAGAACTCAGGGAATCTTTGTGTTTATCATTATTAGCTTATTATAAAGTATACAAAAGTAGAGCTAGATGAAGAGATGCTTACAGCTACACTTAGAATATTTTTTTTGACAGCAGATATTAAAGAAGCAGTGCTAAAGGGAGAAAAATCTCAGACTATGATCATCCCATGCCCAAAGGACAGACCCAGCAAGCAATTTCCCCTTGTAAAGCCCCAGAGTAAAAATGAAGAACGTTGTTTTGCCAGAAGTACAGGCAGTAAGAATTGCCCTAAAAAACACTTTCTACTCTGGCCATTCTGCAGAGCAAGGTAGAATCGGTTCTTGCCATCACTTATTCATTTTAAAATACAGTATTGAGAATTTATTCTATGCTAAGAACCCAATAGATGACAGAGAAACAGAGACTGTATTTCTAAAGAGGCAAGGTCCCTTCCCTCTAGCAACCCTTGAAGCATCCAGTGGCTTTATTCTGGCAGAAACCTATGCAGATGCCCTCCAAAAGCTTGCCTACAAAAGCACAGTCCTGATTGTTTTCTCCTTGATTTGCTACTCTGTTATTCGTAGTTCTCAAACAAACCTCTCCAGCTAGTTATTTCCTCTGGACTTAATTTGTGAATTGGATCCATGTGTATCATCTGGCTCATTTGCAATGCTCCATATCACTCCATTGCGGGAGCATTTCACAGTTTATGCAATGGTTTTGAAGGACTTGTTGGTTATTTCCAGTCTTACCTTATGTATTGATTCACATGTATCTCCTTGACCTCCGTGGGTGGATTAGCGGAGGGGAAAACGCATAATACAACTTCAGGAATGTAGGAACGGTACGTCTTCAACCTACCAGAAAATAGGCTTCTGTATAAATTGGAGCATACTAATATATGCTTCCTTTAGCAGAAAGTGAGAGTTTTCATCATTCTGCATTTTTGCCAGTTCTTGGAAGGATTAGACTTTAAAATGTTTTCCAGTCGGGGCCCGGCACAATGGCTCAGTGGTCTAAAGCACCTGCTTAGGAAACCTTGGGCGGCTGCAGGGACTGCGGTTCGAGCCGGCCATAAAAATAAATAAACAAACAAACAAAAGTTCTGGAACAAGAAAAAAATAAAATAAACTTAAATTAAAATTTAAAAAATAAAAATAAAAAAATTTTTTTTAAATAAATAAAATGTTTGCCAGTGTCCTGGGCAAGAAACTATATCCCACTATAGTTTAATTTACATTTCTCTACCTTCCATCTTGGTTACTTTTCTCTCATTGCTGATAGAATACCCAACACCCAAAAGTAAATCTGAAATGTTAATTTATCTCATATTTTATAGAGGTTTCAGTCTATAAACAGCTGACTCCAAGACAAGGTGACATACTGACAGGCAACCATTCATGACTGCAGAAGACAGCAAAAAACAACAAAAGCAAAAAGGGAGGAGTAAGCCCCTTTTCCTCCTTTAAACTGTGTGCAGGGTACCTGCCCTCGAGCAGGTGTAGCACTCACACTGTCTCTGTGCCTTCCTCTTGCACAGGATGAGGATGTTTACAAACTTGAGGACCCTGGTGCCCTTCTGAGTCAAGCTGGAAAGGCTGCAACTCTGTTTCCTGAGGTTAGA
Source organism: Myocastor coypus (assembly GCA_004027025.1). Taxonomy (NCBI): domain Eukaryota; kingdom Metazoa; phylum Chordata; class Mammalia; order Rodentia; family Myocastoridae; genus Myocastor; species Myocastor coypus. The sequence continues at coordinate 56,549 of PVJA010000581.1, read as the reverse complement.
CAATAAAAATAAAAGTCTGAGTTTACCAAGCTGTCTTCAAAAGGTCCAACCACTATGACACCATGAGGCTCTGGGGAGATATCCAGACACAAACCTGACCCTTCTATTTACATATTTATTGATTATTACTATTCTCAATCTTAATCTATGATTATATTTTCTTTAAAGTATTTTTCTAGGGCTTGATGTCTAGTATCACATGCCACACCAGCCCTGCCCCTGGGTGTGGTGGCACATACGTGTAATCCCAGAACTAAGGAGGCTGAAAATGAGTCACTACTAGTTTGAGCTGTATAGTGAGACTCTGTACTAAATACATTAAAATATTTTTCTTTGCTTTCCATATTTAGGTCTTTATTATACTTGAGATGGTATTCATTATATAAGAATAGAGCTACAATATCCAAATTTAATTTTCTTTCCATATAGATTAACCAGTTGTATCCATGACAAGAATGGGAAAACCAATCCTTCTAGAGCCTATGAATCTAGAAGGCCACTTATATGAAGATTCCAAAAAGGATAAGGGAGCCTGAGGAGATAGCTCAGTAGAATAAGCACTTGCCTGACAAGTGCAAGGGGCTGAGTTCAACTCCTAGCTCCACAAAATAAAAATAAAAAAAAGACAAACCAAAAAGGATAAGGGTTTGTTTCTAGCTCTCTATCCTGATCCACACCTGTGTTCATAGTAACTGTGACTTTGCAAGACTTGCTATTTGGATGTTGTCTTAGATTTCCATCACTATAACAAAGAAAAAGCTTAATTTGTCCCATAGTTTTGGAGTTTCCAAAAACTAGGGACCAGCACTGCTTAAAGCTTCTCATGGGGATGTCATGTGGCTACAGCAGAGCAAGTAATAGAGCAAACTGCTCACCTTGTGCCGAGGAGACAAAAAGAGATAAAACGGAGTACCTTCAAGAGCATATGCTCAGTGGCCTAAGAACGTGCCATAGGTTCCACCTACTAAAAGTTCTACCACTTTTCACTTGCACTAGAGACCAAGCCTTTAACACTTACACCTTTGGAAGACATTCAATAGCAAAGCTATAGCTGAGGTACATCCCACTTGATTTTAGTGCTTTGGTCTTTCCTCTTTCTTTTAACTACCACTGTCCTTAGTTGCTGTGCCCTCCATTTTCAAGATAAATAATAAACCTCAATACTGTTGCAAAACCTTCCAAGAACAGACTGTTCAGAATCAGGATATTCAACAGCCATGCTCCCTTAATACTCTACCTCCGTGCTAGCACATCTTGAGATATTGTGTAGATCTTAGCTCAGTGTCCACGTATACCACGGCCCATCCTCCTCATATTCACACATTTCTGAGTGTTCTGAAGCACAAGAGACTCATTTCTGCATTTCAGTGGGACTTCACATTGAAAAGGCAGCACATAACAGACACTAGGTAAAATTCATAAGTTGAAGCTCTTTGTCATCATGTTGGCAGTGGTTTCTGTAGCCACACCATCCAGGATACTGAGACAAATTTTCCTGCAAAAGTTTGCCCAAATCTTACACCACATCTGGTTCATGCTGGAGTCCACAATAAACCCAGGATGCATAGTAGGAAGTCTGCAAAAAATTCTGAATTGCGATATATTTATAAAAACTACTTAAAATATTTGAAGTGCACATTAACAATATTGAATTCGCTAACTGATCGCTGCACAGATGTGGTAGTTAACTGTGGTGTGCTAATTTGAATGGATCCAGAAATGCCTAGCAGACTGCTGGAGGGCAGTTCCGTGTAGGTTTATAAATGAGTGACACACAAGCTACAAACGAAAGAGGAAAGACCCACTCCAGCTGTGGGTGAGGGGGTACCAACAGGTAAGCTGGTAGCCTGGATGGAAAGAGAAAAGGAAGAAGGAGGAAGTCTCCGATTTGAGGTGCTCTGCTCTTCACCGGTACCTTGGATATTCCGTTCTAGTTTCTTCAGGCTTGCAGCTCAGATTCTTCAACATTCCGATGCACAGCTTCCCCACAAAGACTTCAACAGTGCTCTGTAGTGAGCTCCAGGCCTTTGGCTTTCCACTGAATGCTCTGAAACCAGCCTGCAAACAATCAGCTTGCATTCTTCCACCCCAGATTTCACAAGTGGCCGTTGCAAGCCTACTTAGAAAATCTTGTATATGTCACATATATACCTCATACTAAATCTGTTTCTCTAGTGAACCTAAGTGATATAGCATATAAACTATGTTTTAGATTTTTTAAAGCCCCTTGCATATCACTCATCTCTCTAGAACCAGAGAACAGAAAGGGTCCAACATCCAAGTCAGAGCCTAGCTCTCTTGATAGCTCCCCAGTTCCTCTGCTTCTTTAGGATGTACTACTCTGTTTCTTCACTATAATATACAAACCAAGCCAGTGCCAAGGTCATTTCCGTCTCAAGCATTCTCTGGTTCTGTGTTCATGGTTTCCAGGTGGCATCAAATAAAAACAGAAGGCATGCCCTATTGTGCGACTTTCCTTCTACTTCATGTGATCCCCAAGCAGAGTTACGTATTTTTGATCAAGGGAAGCTCCCCCGTGAACTGAGTAATCTTTCCAAATATGGTCTGTTATATACAAGTGGAAAGGGAGCAACAGGCACCTTGGAGGATAAGAAATCAAAAGGAGCACAGAATACAGTGAAATGCCACTGCAAACTTTCTCAATTCACGTGCACTGCACAGCACGTACACCAACACTCTGTGCTGTTGTGTTCATCATTCTCAGCTCCAAAGTGCCGTAATTGTACCTGCTTCCTCATCAGTCTGAGAGGTGGGTATGACAGAAGTTGATAAATTGGTAAATAGGAAAAACAAAGCCTAGAGAGACGGGATGACTTTCCCAGGATCAACAGCGGGAAATAAAAACTCAAAGGATAGCTCAGACTGCACAAGTTGAGCTTAGGCATTGGTTTCCTGTATCACTATAGCCTCTTGTCCTTTACATGCGGATCTATTGTGTACTTGCTATAGGATAGTTTTGGGCTATGGGGAATTCAGCAGCCAGTGCTAGGAGTGCCGGTACTACAATATTTGGTTCTGTTCAGATTACTCCTGCGCTCCTGTGTTGGTAATGACCCGTTGTTGACCCAGGCATAAGGGCATATGGGCCATGTAGATTGAGAAAGTTTACCATGGTTGTTCACTGTGTTCTGTCCAGTTTCTCTGTGCTCATTTTCATTTCTTATCCTGAAAGGTGTCTCTTGTTCCTTTTCCTTGTGCATATAGCAGATCATATTTGGAAGGATTATTCAGTTCACTGGAGAGCTTTGCTTGATCAAAAATACATGATTCAGCTTGGGGATCATATGAAGTGGGAGAAAGGTTACACAATTGGGCATACATCCTATTTTCCTTAGCTGCCACTGGAAAGTTGTGCAGGTCCACTGACCATGTTGCAGTAACAGAAATTGTTTTAAACACTTTGGTAGGAATCTTCTTTGCTTCACATTCAGTGTTTTGATAGGCAGGTAAGTTCCTAACTCCTCCTGGTGAAGGAGCAGATAACAGTAGGCCTTGTAGGAAGCAACCCAGCACATCTGATCCAGAAGACAGCAGAGATCAGATAGAGAAGGCAATAATGATTGTCCCTTGGTCAAGGCATTTTCATTCTGACATATTGCATAGTGAACGCAATGATTATGGGAAACCTGCGCAAACTCAGCCCATACTGGATATGCACTCCTGTCTCCTGAGCATTTCCCTAAATATTTCTCTTGAATTACCCAAGGTGCTGTCATTTCTAGATTGTAAAAAATTAAAAGGCAAGAAGTGGAACTTAGAGGAAGATTAAGAGAACTAACTAGGCATAACTTGGCTAAAGGAAAATGCCAAGGGATCTGAAAGCCATCTCTTAAGTATTTTATGTGCCTAGATAATTTGCCAAAAGGCAACATCTAAATACATCAGCAGTGGGAAGTAATGACTGCCAAAAGTAGTAGAGAAGACAGTCAAAACAATCAGTATTGTAGACTTTTTACTGAGCAAATTCTTACTATGCGTCCCATCCAGTATTGCCTACCAATGAGGATTTAAGGCAATAAGTTATTACAGCACTCACCCTCAAGGACAACAGAGCTAAAAATAAAAAACATCCCCTGATACAGGACAGGGAGGGAGACTGACAATATGCTAAAAGAGTTCAGGACACGGAGAACTCCCTGTGACCTGAGGTGACCAAATAGCCAGAGAAATGTGTGAAATGGATTTAGAGTATTTTCCACAAAGTGAATAAATGTCACTAAAACCAAACCTGAATGAAGCCCCAGAAATCACAACGTGTCACCGAGATGCACTAAACTGATGCTATTTCTGATTTCTCTGATTCCCAAGGACACCCCCACGGCTCAGACAGGGACGATTATCAAACAAACACTCTCATAGCTCAAGGTCACAGGGACAGCCTGTTCATCACAGTGAGGGAAATTCCTAGGGAAGAGGCTGTGCTTCATCTGACGGCAGCCCCAGCCCGGCTCCGCAAGCGTGATAATTAGGAGGCTCAGCTCCATTCCAAATATCTGGGCAACAATCGATAGTGGTAGCATGAGGGGTATGTGGCTGGACTGGTTTGTGTGACGGGTCATACATTAGGCACCTAATTGATGTGGCTTCTCGGGATGTGGTAATGCCGCTGACGCACACCACTTCCCTATTACCAGGCTTAATGGTTCATCTTTTGATTTCTGCCTCACTCGCAGCACAGCGTTATTTAAATAAGACCCTATTAGGAGATTTATTTATCACAAGAAAAAGATTTATCCAGGAAAAAGAAAATAATCCACTGAGACACAGCGGTTCCCATTTCAGAGGCCTTGTAATAAAGAAGACAATAGCAATATTTTTACCGTTTAGGTCGATACAATTATACGATAGGAGAAAGAAAGAAGCAAAAAATATAAATTTCACACTCAGTGACCTAGTAATTTGTCAGTCATTTTCTGCATTAAACCTAATGCATCCTCTGGGACTGAGGCACAGGATCAAGAGAAATCTCTGCGCTCCTGGCCTGGCCATGTACCCCGCTCCGCACATCACCTTTATCGTCTCCTTGATCTTTGCTTCTGCGTTTAATTGTCTTTGTCTTCTGCATCCCTGCCCCTGTCTGACTGGAGTGTTCGAAGGCAGTCTCCTCTTTACTTCACAGCTGAATATTCTGTGTGGAAGGAAGGAAGAAACCAAACAAGAGATGATAGAAAAATCTTGACACTCATCAATTTAACTTTAACAGCATGGAAAAAGAAACAAATCTTACCTAATATTGTCTAAAAATATTTCCTTTTACACATGCTGCCCTCCTTCTTTATATGCATGCAAATATTTAATGCATAGTATGTTTCAAGTCAAATGTCGGGTCTGAACGGTATAGAAAATAAGCAAAAGGGAAATTGCTCCCTGCAGGAGCCTGCAATCTAAAAAATGGCTGAGCCGCTAATGAAACAGGGACCAACGAGGGGCTTGGTGGGGTTTCCATGGGGCTAGAGATGCAAGGGTGGGTACAAGGGTGTCCATTGTGCCTGAAGACTAGAGGGAGAGCAGCTACACTGTGGGGCTTGGGGAATCTGAATGGAACCTAGCTGTGGGGCAAACAGGTGGACAGAGTCATCTGGGCAAGGACAGTGATGTCTCCAAGCACCCCATGACTAGGAATGGCCCCTGGAATAGGACAGAGCATCAGCCCATTTAAGCCCCAAGTTCTCTGATGTCACCAGCATGTACTCAAGAATTGGCAGAAAACTCACACTTAGGACTGCTTCGGTCATCTGGGAAGACATCAAAGAAAGCATAAAGCTGAGTCAGGTCCTCTGGAAGGGTTGAACAGAACTTGTGGAGGACATGGGGTAGGAGCATCTAGAGAAGGATGTTCTAGATGCTCCACCGCCACCGCCACCACCCACACACACAGCTGTTTTTTCCTTATGATTCTGTATCCATAGAGCGCACTGATTCTTTTTCTAGGTAGAAAAAAGAAAGTTCATAATGTGCTGTCCATCTAATCCCAAAAGAAAAGAGAAAGGCACAAGAAGCAGAAAAACTTTAAGATGCTACTATGGTGACTATGTTTTTTGGTCCCAATCTTATATTCTACCTTCAAAATTATTTATAAAGTCCATGGGCACAGGGACAAGGCTTAGACATATAAGAAGAGGCAAGCACAGATTGGCCCTGCCCTTTAAAGCTTGCACTTCCTCTCTGTAAGGGAAAAGTGGCCAAGTATTACCACAAATACATATTTGCAAATTCCATCACAGGAAAATAAATTAGAGGAACAGGAAGTAAGAGAGTGCCTTGCTGAGCTACGGAGGGGACAGAGCAGCCAGCCATGAGCAAGCTCAGCTGAGATGCGAGGGTAAGAGATGACAACAAAGTGAAAAGAGGTGTCAATGAAGACAGTTGAGAGGGAAGAAGAGGGAGATAAGCATTACATAACACTCCGGGTAGAGAAAACAGCATATATGAAAACAGGAAGGGAGACTGCATAGGTGAGAAACTTCAAGAAAACTCCAGGGAACACCAGCAATCACATGGACACAAAAGTGGAATTTGTGAATAGACTTGCGATTCATAGCAAGGGACCCAGGGATGAAAGGATGGTAAACTAATGAGATGAGGGAATCTGGATTGCTGTAAATACCATAGTACTACTTATGCATAGCACTTTGAAAATACAGGCAAGTTAATACTCATCTTGTAAGTCAATTTTGTTGCGGAAACTATGTATGACTGCGACCCGTGTGACCTAGTGCAGGCCCAGGCAGAAGTGACATATTAGAACTGCAGTCACCTCTTTACCATCCATGCATAATTCCCTATGCCTTGGGCTTGTGTATGGGTTTGCTCTTGCCATGTTATTACCCCTTAGCAGGCCAGGAAGAATACACCTTCAGTGCGTGTGGAAGGATGCTGATTCTAGGTTACCATAATGATGGATGTGTCTGAGAGCCTAAGTGTGGTAGGCACACACACAGGCTATGACTACTATTTTTTCTTTGTCACTTTCCAAGACTAAATATAGGCACCTGCATTGCCAAACCCTTTATGCAGTCTCAGTCTGCCAATGGCTGTTTTAAACTGGCTTTACTATGAAATCTTAGAGTTTTATGTTAAACAGATAGGTTAAATTTATAACTATTTACTCCTCTCAAAGATTAAAAAATATTTTTTAAAAGATCATTGGAGACTCATCTAAGAAAATCATAAAATGCCAAGAAGGATGGGAAGTTTTTACCAACTGGTCTCCTTACATTAGGTTTATCTTTGAAATATTGATGGTACTTGAGGTAATTCTTTTGGAGGGATTTGGCTCCAGGTAAGCAATAAAGCAAATGAATAATTGTTCTCTTTAACATCAATACTAAGTAAATATAAAGACAAATTACCCATCTTATAACCAGTAGAAGTCGCTGATTCAAGCTTACCTAAGTTATTGATGTTCCCTGGATCACCAGTCCAACTTGTTAGCGTTGTATTTACCAAATCAATAAGTTCCAAGATATCCTAGTGAATCAATCAGCAAAGCTTCTTGGCATTGAGAGCAGAACGTGTTTTGAAGAACTTTAAAAAAGCCAGGCACGATTAGGAGGAAAATTGTAATTCACTCATCCGTTTGTCACTCAGCCTATCTTGAGCAATATCTCCAATGTGACTGACACTAGGGAAGCCCCATGGCAGGACGGTTTTGACCTATGGAGGTGTTAGTTCTGTGAAGCAAACAGATAAGCCTGTAGCCATGTGCTTAGATCCCAAAGGGGTACTGTGAGCCCTGTCTGGTGGAGTGGTTAGCTATCCCACAGTGAGCAACACCTGACTACTAGGGGGTCAGGTTGTCCATGCTCTGGTAAAGCCACTGCTATGGTAAAAGATTGTTTCCATAGAAATAATCAGAAGAGGTAAGATGAGGAAAAAATGAAGTTTTCATAATTTCTTCACATGTGCTACCCAAACCCTCACTTTCTGTGTTCTCTACTGGATCTACTATCCTATAAAGTTGCTCAACCTCCAAATTATTTCTGGTTTCCTCCTATCAAAATTTCAAGAGCTAAGCCAGGCGTGGTGGCGCATGCCTGTAATCCCAGCACTCGGGAGGCTGAGGTGGAGGATCACTCAGAGTTTGAGACAAGCCTGGGCTACCAAAGTGAGCTCAAGCCAGCCTGAACTGCATAGTGAGCCCCTGTCTCAAAAAGACAAAAAAAAAAATTTCAAGAGCTTCTCAGCTATATGTACTGAGAAGAGGTAAGAAAATTTCCATAAGGTTACTAGGGACTCAAAATTCATATTTTTTAAAGTAAATATGATATCTTAAGGAAAGCATACATTGATAAAATTAAGGAAGGTTAAATTTATGGAAGAAGCATTCCAGGCTGAATCACTTTTGAGACAGAGAAAAAGGATCCTTCACATACTGTTGCTGTGATCCAAGGCAGAGATACTCATGTGTTTTTATAGTAGTCCCTGTGAGTCCAAAAGGGCTGGTCCATGAATCAGGGATGGCCATCCCTATCTTGCCCAGGGAGACCCTGTGAGTGTAACACAGGTCCTGGCACAAAACAGGCATTTAATTAAGAGCAACATTTTATGATATTGATTTTGACTCTAATCCCACACAGGGAAGAAGAGAGAGAGAGAGAGACAGACAGACAGACAGACAGACAGACAGAGACAGAGACAGACAGAGAGACAGAGACAGAGGGACAGAGAGAGAAGAAATATTTAGGGATAAGAAGCGTAAAACCCTGACTTATGCTCACATAGTCATGATCTACATAATGTAGATCATAGATTTCTTCTATGGAAGAACGTGCTTGCTGAGGCAAGCACGTTCATGGCCTATGTAAAACTTACTGTGGTTTCTGGCAGAGTCTCTGTGTGCCTGACCCCTGAACATTGTTGCTGCAATGCTCCTATCCTGACTCAGGGTCCTAGGTGGGCAGACCAGTGAGTGAGGTTGCACCACTTTGACTGTTTAGGGAAAGTCCAGCTTACCACTCCAGCATGCGAGAATCAAGAAGATCCAAGAAGGAAGATCCCAGCCAGGGTTGCAGGGAGGGGCTAAATCAGAGATCTAGGGAGTTCAAAGACAAGGGGAAGACCACTGAGGTCAAAGGCTGAGACACACTTGAGGCAGGAGTCAAGAGAACAGGTCAGGAGAGCTGTGAATGCCAGTATTAGTCTTGTGAGGGTTTGGGGAACTTGCCAAGTTTCAGACTGTGTTACAGGGCACAGAAACCAAAACTGCTCATTGTGCTGGCACTGCTGGTGCCCTAAAAGCCCAAAGGACAGTTTCCATGAGGCCTTGAGCATTTCTTTTATTTTCTCCAAGTCTCAGTTTATAAATCTATATAGTAGGAATGATCTTGGTGGGCCTTAGAGCTATTATTGAGACTAAATGAGATATCAACATCTTCATTTCCTAAGAAAGGCTACAATTATTATGACTGTAATTATAACATTTTCAAAAGTCATCACTGATAGGGTGCTGATTAAATAACAAAGCCTAGCCAACAAACCTTCTATTTATAGGATTTCCCTACAATGTGATTGTATCCCCTTTACAGATTCCATAGAAGAAATCTATGATAAAAACCTGTGAAAAAAATGGACTAACAGGATGTGGGATCAGAAAGAAGAAAGTTGTAGGAAGTCTTCAAATCTAGGACCAGGAAGTTGGTTGTCTGTAAGGTCATAGCAAAAGGAAATTAAATAAACAAAATGTAGTCTGGAACCAGGCGTAGTGGCACATGTCTGTTGTCACAGCACTTGGGAAGCTTAGACAAGGAGGATCACTGCAAGTTTGAGGCCAACCTGGGCTACCTAGTAAGTAAGGCCAATCTGAACTGCATAGTGAGACCTGTCTCAAAAAGCCCGAAAAGAAAAATAAATGTAGGTCAAAAATCCAGAAACAAGGGCCAGCGAGATAGCTCAGCTGACTAAGCACCTGCTTAGGCAAGCACAGGGACAAGGGTTTAATTCCCAGTATTGAAAACCATGCCAGCCCCACCCCACATAGGCTGAGCCAGCAGCCAAGTCTGGGCATGGTGGTGCATGCCCGTAATCCCAGCACTGGGGAGGCTGGAAACATGAGTCCTAGCTGTGTAGTGAGACCTTGTAAAAAAAAAAAAATAATAATTAATTAATTAATTAATTAATTAAAAAATAAATAAAAATAAAAATTAAAAAAGTCTAGAAACACAAATCCGAAATAGAGGTTAGAATCAAAATGATAACCAAGAGTTCACAAACATTCCTAACTCTTAGTAGCATTAACCTAGGAGCTTTTATAAAAATACAGACTTACTCAATAGAAATAGCTAGGTATTACATGGGCTGAACCTTTACCAAAGTTCTTACTGTGAGTGGTATCATCACCCACCTGTGTCTGGTAAGCAGAGGTCTGTGCTAGATCTTGGAGCAAGATGCAAGAAGCCGTCTTTCCTGGAGAACCAAAGACTGTGGCCCCTGGACTTGGCAGCTAGCTGGACTACCTGGGGTGTGACTAGGAGCTGGTGTAGTTGGCTTCACTGGCCTGGAGTTTTTATTGCTTAACTAGGTTAATATACATTCGAGAAGATAGAGGCCTCTGCTGATGTGCGGGAAAGGCTAGGTCAATTGATATGAGGAAAGGGAAGGAGGGGACCCAGGGGGGACATCTGCGGTTCATGTGGGGATGAGCAGGTTCCCTACTCACCTGCCATGACCCTACACTCTGGCCCTGAAGATACAGTTTTTTTCCCTACCATTAGAATAGATTAAGAAGACAAGAATTTGGAGAATGAAATAAGGTAGAATCAGAAGGGGAAAAGGGAAGGAGAGGAAAATACAATAAGACCAAGCCAGAGAGTATGGCTCTGGGTCCTCCTCTGTCCAGGAAGTGGCAGGCAGGAAGGGAGCCCTACCCAGGACTCTCTTTGCATTTCTATAACAGGAAAGTGGGAGAGGGGCAAAAGGAATGTAGGGCAGATGCTGCTTTCACACTGCTAAAAGGCTGAGATCCCAAATCCAGAAAATTCCCAAAAGCTTCAGGCCCTAAGACATGAAGCAGTGGCTAACCATGGATAGCGAGGGAAGAGTCTCCAAGGAGACAGAGCAAAGTTAGTGAGTCAGCACAGATCAGAAGGCGAGGGGGCTGTAATTCCTCAATCAAGGAAGCTGATTGGGAAAACTTTCAATTTATTAAAAAAAAATGAAGATAAACTCTCTGTAGGAAGGAGAGGCTGAGCTGTCTTTCTGATATCCCAGTGGAGTGTCTAAATGAAGGCTCCACATTAAAATCTCCAAGCCCTTGCCAGGGAGACAGAGTTGCACTGAGTGGTAGGCTTTGGGATGGGAAAATGCAGAAGAAATCAGCTTTGGTTCTCAGGTTGAAGCCTGTTTACCCCGTGCATCAATTACTTTTGCAGCCATATGCGCTAATGGGTTGATGTGGCCAATGATTAATGATGGTTGGACACGGGCCTGGTTGCATTGTGCTGCTCACTTTCCATGCCTGCTGTTGCAGTTCTGTGTCCAAGGACAGGTCCCTCCACCATGTGCAGTTCCTGTAGGCCGGTCCTCCTGTCCACATTACCTGCTTGGGTTCTGAGGAAACTCCGCGAAGTGGAAATACTGATAAGAATTCCTAGAGCCCAACAGCCCGCTAGAGGAATATAATAAAACACCGGGTCATAAAGTTTGACTTGGATCAAGTAACCTTTCTTTCCCCATAGTAAAATGTATAATGTGTGACCAAAATAGCACAATACAGAGAAAGGAATCTGAACTTAGAATATTGAATTCCCATCAACTTTTAGCAATACTAAATATATGGCCTTGAGCGAGTTAAATACCTGCAAAACAGAGACACGCAGTCCTATGCCTGGCATCTCGTAGGACTGTAGAGTTGTGGGGGAGAACCGGATGAGATAATGTCACTTTTCATTTTGTCTTAAATACACTTGCATTTGATCCCATCTTCACGGATCTGTCCATGATCCTTTGCGATGCTTCAGTCAGTGGTTTTATTTCTCTCAGGGCCCCTATTCTTTCTGCACATGGACAGCCATAGCTGGTTCTACAGAGGTGATATTTGAGCTGAAAAGTAGCCTTTGGCTAGGCAAGCAGGAGATCAGTGATAGGATTCCAGGCCTATGCTAAAAGAAGTTCTTTTCTTAGGGTTGGTCACTAGGCAAAGGAGGCAGATAAATTGAGAGGAAAGATTAGGTCAGACAGAAGAGACGTAGCAGACAGGCCCACAGGTCCAGCATTTCTTCCAAGGTGGTTCCTGAGTGCAGCAGCTCCTGCTCCTCCTCCCTTCTCCTTCCCTGCCCCCTTATATTGCCTGGTTAATGTCTAACCCTGTGGGAGCTACCTACAGGGCAGGCGGCCCCAGAGCCTGATCCCCCCTTCTCTAGGACATCCTGCCTGGGCAAGCCCAGACTGTCTGCCTCAGTGGCCTGTGCCTTCCGGGGTGCAGCTCTGTGATCAGGTGCTCACCTCCAGGTGTTCAGCTGAAGGGAGGTCATGAGAAATCAACACCAATCAGGGTAGTTTCCTTGAAAGCTGAAATTATCTTGCAGGCATCTGAGAGCAGGTGCAAGGCTATTTTGGGCCAGCAATCACTGTGTGCAGAGGAGGGAGCATTGCTTCTCCTCTGGAACCAGGCAGTAGCCTGGAGAGAGCCAATTATGGGGAGCCACTTCCAGCTCATTATTTCTGTGCTGAGGCAGAGCAGAGCAGCACCCAGCAGGGTCTGCGTGGCACCACCCACGAGAGCTCCTCTCCAGTTCATGGAGTGATAGGGGCTGGGCTTTCTAGTCTGAAAAACAGCTCCCCTCACCCACAGGAGGGAGTTCCCATTTTCTAATTGAAATTCAAGGCCCCCAGAGAATCAAAATCTACACAGCCTCCCCTGAAGATCTTTGGCTGGGCTCCTTCTATGCCTTCTCTAGTGCGCAGCCTACACTCCCTTCCAGGGATACCTGTGCAGCCCAGACCAGCTGAGCCCGCCGCTGACCTTGGCCTGTCCTTCCCTCCTCTACTCCCTTCCCGGTGAAGACTCCTCCATGTGGCTTTTCACTTCTTCAGACTCCTCTCCCTCAGCAAACACACTTCTTTCCCCTGTGGCCGCCCCTGCCCCACAGTTCTCTGCCTCTCTTTGCTTCTCTTCCTTTGTTGGACCCAGAGAAGCCAACGGTGGATCCATGTTACTCTGCGATTTTCTGTGATGATGTCTTGGGCAGTCTACACAGCTATCCTTCCAGACCAGGAAGTGACCCAAAGTTCTACTTCTTTCTATCCCCACATGTCTAGGAATAAATCTTAGCAGCTGGGCAACCACTGGTTCTGTTCATTCCAACTCCTAAAGCTTCTCATAGAGACCAGCTCTTCACTTCCTAAATTCAAACCCTGTCTCGTCACTCAGGCTCTCAATGCCAGTTATGCACAGAGGCCACAGCCATCTTCTACGGACATCTCTGTAAGCCTGCTTTTCTCTCCTACAGGCTATTTCTGAGCACAGCCTCTACCTTGTTCCTGTGTGCTTCCCCAGGGAGTGGGTGTCTGGTGTGTGTCCTGTTTGCCTGAAGGCTCTGAGGCTGCTGGGGTGATTCCCAGTTGCACAGTAATCTGAGTTATTAAAATAGGTGCCCACCACCCTTGCCTTTGGGAAACCAATAATCTAAAAATATTCCACACAGATAAAGGGCAGCGGAAAGGACAAGGACAAACAGTAGACAGCAGTTAAAAATAGGACTGTGAACAGGAAAAGGAGATTTTTTTAGTGTCACGTGTTGAAAGCCTGTCTAACGAAGCATTCCCTCCCTGACACCCTGAACACCTATACTTCTTTACTCACTCCTTTTCTTCCAAGCCTTAAACCCTAAAATATTAAAACAGAGCCCCATAGTCAGTATCTGTGCCTAGCGTTTGTTCTCTTCCCCTGAATCTGGCTGGAACATTGTACCTCACAGCCCACCCACCTGCAAGTCCTGTCTGAGTAGCATCCTATGTCCTGATATGGCACTGAAGAAGTCACCTGGCAGTGCACTCGCTGTGTGTGTGGTTTCTGTCCTTTATGGGAGAATAAGCCCTAAATGGAAGACAGTGCATCTCATTCACCTTCCCAGGAGCCACAGGACACAGTGCCACGCACTTGGTACCAGACAGTAGTCTTTTGCTAATAGAATGAGCAAGCTATTATTTGATCCTCTCCAGGGCTTGGCAGCCCATGGACACAGTGATATTAATAACTGTGCATTGGTAATAGACAGTTCTCAGTGACACAACCAGAGCGCTAGTCATACATGGACTCTATCCGAATTAGGAAGGAAGAAAAAGGGCACCCCTACAACTTCATCAAATGGAATCACAGACAGAACCCAAATCTAAGAACCAGGTGGGACAGTTGAAGGTTTCTGGGGAGCAGAGTTTGGAAGAAATGACTTTGTCGTTTGCAGAGGTTTTGGAGCAGCAGCGAAGGCAAGGCCTCAGACCGCTGTGCCTGGATCCAAGGCACCATCTGTGTGTCTTTGCCAGAGGGAGCCACACTCAGCCTCAAGAGCCCTTCACCCTCTGCCCAAGCTGCTCTGCCTCTCTCCCCTTCACAGTGACATGCAGGACGTTGCTCTTTGCTACTTAGCTGTGCTAGTACCTGTTTGCAGTATATGACTACATCCACCATGAGCACATGTATAAAACACATCCTCATGTTTTTTACACCCCCTTTCTCTCCCTGCCCACACCTTTATCTCTAGGGTTTTGCTTACAGAAAGTTTTCTAGTGAGTTTTTTTTTTTTTTTTTTTTAAACCTAGTATTACAACCAAGTTCTCAATCACTGCTCCATGGAATAAAAAGCCACCGTTCATATCTGTCTTCTCCTCTGTGGTACTTGTTGGCTGCAGTCCCCAGAGCTTCATTACATTTGGGCCACCAGGGAAGACAGTATGAGTCAGATGTGGCTGCCAGACCCTGTCCCTCTGATGAAGGGATGCTTCCTTGGTTTCTGAGCCCTCCGGCTTCACCACCCTTCTGCACACTGCCAGCAGTGGTCCTCTTCCTTGTGAGTGAAGAGCTGCATGAGAGAGGGTGAGCAGGAACCCTAACACCTAGACCCACTTCCAGGCCTAAGAGGTGAAGAAAACTATAAATTAACAAGTGAAATTCTCACAGCAAGAGAAAGTAGAGATAGTGGAGGATTCAGGGTATCAGCTGCCTCCAGGGAAGCCCGCGCTCTATCCCAAGCAGGGACAGATGCTTCTCCCAAAGCCCAGACTCAGCAGCTGGTCATTGCTTTCCCCCTGTCTAGGCACAAAGCTGATAAATTTTTGACAGTTTCAGTCCAGAAAAGTGGCCTTGAACTCCAAACCAAATATTTAGCTCCCTCCTGCCCCAGTTTACTTGTCTCAGGTTTGTGCTAGATGGGCCAGGTTGGATGAAGTTTACTCCGCAAACTAGGGGCAAAGTTACCATGGAGACGGGATTGCACCATGGGATGCCGGTTTGACAGGGTCCAGCTTAACAGAACCTGCCCGAGCCAGGCACTTTCCTGCCTGCTCGCATCCACTCCATCTGCCCTGGCCAGCCCTCCCCTGCACACTGTCCCCAACCAAATCGAGAGCACTGTATTTCCCAAACCCCATTTCACAGCTACATTGTTTTATATGGCCCCTCCAAATTACCTTGAATAGCCCCTTTTTATCGCTCCCATTTTCTGAAAACTCCAGCTGCTCCTCTGAAACCATCCAAATCTAATTAACCACAGAAGCTGGAGTTAGGGAGAGTGGCTCACTTTCGGGGCCTTAGCATACCCATTCAGGCCTTCTTTCAATATGGGCACAAAACCAGGAATTTCTAATAATTGTATCTATGGGCCTGGAAGGGGGAGAAAAAGAAAAGAAAAAGAAAGAAAGAAAGCTGCTAATAAGTAGGTCTGTGAAAGGAGGGAGATCAGCCCCGCACATGAACTTGGCAGCCTGGACCCGAGGAACTTGGGAGACAATGCCACAGGGGATCGAAAAGCTTAGCCTCCTGACTGAAATCTTGTGAGAACATATCCAGGCTGTGAATAGAGATCGGAGTCTCAGCTCTAAATTGTCCCAGCCCAGACTCATTGAAATGTCTTCTCACAGAATTAAAAGAGAAGTGGCGGGCAAAGTTTGCTGAATATCAATGAGCCTATGCTTAGAAGTGTGAGATGGCGAAACTCAGAGGTTGATTCCTGAATGACATGGATTAAGACAAAAGGAGCATGTTGGGCCTTTGCCAGGTGGCCTTGATGGGAAAGTGGTTTTGCTCCTTAAGGAGCTGTGGCGAGTGGTGCCTACCTGGGCCACCTTACTTCCTGGACTGTCCCCTGGGGCTGCGGGGCCCTGGGAAGCCACTGGCCCAGGCCTCATGTCATCTCTAACAGAGAAGAAGGTAGACTGGAGGAGGAGGAGCTTCCACAAGCTCCCTCAGCTTCCTCTCCCTCGTGTCGCTTTTACGATTCCTCACCTTTGCTATTCAGTCACCTCAAATGTTGCCAAGAGAGATGTTGTACAAATAAATAACAGCATTCCTATCTCCAGGCCTATTGCCGAGGCCAGTATATCCCAAGGCTGGCCTCAGTGCATGCCTGAGCCATCCCAAGGCCTTGCTCTGCCCTGTACTCCTGTAACTCCTAGAGCCACCCACTCAGAGTAACCTGTCTACATGGTTTTCCACTACTCTTTCTTATTTCCTGCTTGAGAGAGCAAATCTGAGGGCCCAGGAACCACCTCTGAGACTTCTGGGACTTCCCACAATTTCTGATGCTTACACAGGCCTCGGTCAACATGACTGATAGAAGAATGACTGGCCTACCCTGAGACTAGATTTCAGGCCTTCAGACCATTAAAATAATGAAGAATGTTACTATACTGTGCCTACATGATCTTTTCAGTGATTGGTTGGCTTGTTTATTTTGATCATTACAAGGGTAGAAGCAAAAAAAAGAGCAATGGAATTACTCCTCTGTGACAGATAGTATGCTAACAGTGGATGAACTATAAAAAAAAATTTATATAAGAATATATATATATATATATATATATATATATATATATATATAATATTATACACACACACACACACACACACACACACACCTCAGGAAAGGCAGTGGAATTGTTGAAACGTTTTAGCAGAAAAATTACAAGGGAGAAGATAGGTTGTGTTTCTGGAAAGTTGCCAACAGCCTCCCATCATAGAGAAAGAGAACTGCAGCATTTTACAAGCAGCAAAGGTCAGGTAAGGCACGATGTTTAGAATGGTGCTCAGCACCAGTGACACATACTATGTTGTACTCACATTTACCATCGATGCTACATGAATGGCCCTTCTAAGAGCTAGAGAGGGTTCACCCCTAGTGATAGGACTTTATTTGTAGAGCCCTCCAGCAAGCTCTTACTGAGAAGCACTAACTAACACATCTTGATCATTTCTTTTCTTTTAGTAAAAATGATGGGTAGTCTCAGATATGACAGGAGCAAAGCAAAGGGAATCACATGTTCTGGGGGCCACAAAATCCTCTTCGGATGATACCACAGAAGGTTAAGTAAGCCACAAGGACCCTGTCTGAGGGAATGAGGAGTGCAGGACTCCTCACCCTTTCCTGCTTCCTCTAGCTCCTTTCAGATCTGAGCTCATGGACTTGCTAAGCCTCCCAACTTAGAAGAGTTACTATACAGAAACCTCCTTCCACTCCTGCTCCTGCTTTTCAGAACTAGAGTGAGCAGCTCCGGCTGCAGGTCCCAATTCTCCCCTTTTCTACCTTCAGAACCTTATGACATTATTCTCTGTAGTAATCTTTGTCATTTTGTCTGGGAAAGGACCAATATCAGAAGTTCTTCCATTCTTTGTAGGATTTTTATAGAATCCTATGAAATCCTGTGTATTGGGTCTTAGTGAAGAATTGATTCACCCATCCACTAATAATAATTCATTGGGCACTTACATGGAAGTCCCTAGCCATGTGGAAATGAACCAAAACAACCTTGCTATTGTGGAACTTGAAGAACACCAAACAAACACATAATAATGTGACTTCTTGGTCTTACTCCTCTTCTTTACTAGTTATGTGCTACTTTGACTACCCTGGAGAGGAAATTGAAGATTTCATATCCAGCTCAGAGTCAAATTAAGGGTCCTGCCTCTGTCCTTCCCCTGTCTCTGCTCATGCTGGTGGAAACGTATCACTTGGTGACAATAGTCTTTGGTAGTTATTTTCATACTGGGTTCAAATCTCAGATCTACCACTTAGCCTAAATCAAGTAAGGTATGTTGGCTATTATTATCATCGTAATTTTTTCCAATCCTACAGATAAGTTCCATTTTGTACACAAAGCACATAAATCATCAAACTAACCAGTTTGGGGTAACAGCTGGGGTTCGATGACCCCGTATAAGGATTAGGCACATACAACCAAGCAAAGTAAAAGAGCAAGAGGGTAAAAATGGCACCTTCAGGAACTGTATATTTAATACCAAAACCTGTCCAACAGCCTGAGGAGAGAGAGCACCACTGTGTGTTTTAGTCTTTATTTTCGCAAGAACTTGCATAAAGTACAATGTGCCGCTGAGCAGAGAGCAAAGCACAGCTGCCTCCCTGTGAGGAGCTAGAACCAAGCACCTTGACTTCCGATCAGGGGTGTCCTAGTCTCCCGTGCTGGCTAGCCACAGCTGTCACCACGAGGCCTCTCTCACCCAGGGCCCTCTTTCCTGACCTCGCTCTGCCTTCTCTCTCTTCCCCTTTCACCCCCCAAGTATGAGACAGCTGGATCAGCCTCAGGAAAGGCTGTGATGAGGTAAGACTCTGAGCTGCCTCTAGCCAGATGCTTCCAGGTGGGGAAGCCACATCTGGACCCTGACAGACACAAAGGCACTGGTGTAGCTCATGCTGAGAACTTCTGCATTGCTGCTCCCAGTGGAGCAAAGACAGTTGGAAAACTACAGAGGAGAGCCTCTGCATGTGGGGAGCTAGAAACTTCCCACCACTTTCTGCTTTGCTTCTCAGGATGTCTTTCTTCGGTATCTTGTGCTTCCTTAACTACCTGGAAGCTGCGTGCTAGTTGTCCTCTGGCCGCCTATGAAAGCTACGTGTAACCTTGCACATACTTCTGCCCCGCCCCCCGGACCTGTATGTGAATCTGTCTCTTACTTCCTCACCTCCACATTTCTCTGGTATGTTTCTCTCATCACTGACGGAATTGATATCTGGTATCACACTTACAAAAGATCTTCTGGATGCTGATACATTTGGTCTGCTAGAACAACTCAACATAGACTGTCAGGCCAAGTAACAGACCTAAGTGAGACTAGTTTAAGGACGGTACTAGGAATTGCTGAAGTCTTCACAAATCATACTACACGCTTATGCCTTGTGTGAGGAGAAAAACAGAAAATCTATCAGAGACCCAGGTCTGCTTAGCTTTGGAGTTTTCCAGCTCCATGTTAATGAACAAAGGTGATTATTTGTTTGGAAGTGCTTAGTTGTGTTTTAGACTCTGGTTCTGCTGCATATAGATTTTTAGTTTTGAATAAGAGAAATCCTACAACTATGAAATTCAGGACATTTCATGGCCTACCCTCTCCATTTCTCTGTTGTGACAATGGCCAATGAAGAAGAGAAAGAAACTGGAGCAGAATCCCACAGTAAGGTGAAGGCATGAGAGTTGAGAGAAAGCCATCATGATTTCACGTACTGAGGATGGAACAAGTTACCCTGTGCATTATGGGAAGCATGAGGGCCCCTGGATTCAATGTGTCTTTCTCCTTGGATTGGAGCTTCTCAGAAATCAGCTGAATTTACCATATTCAATAACTAAAGTGAAGGGGGAAAAAAGTAAAAAGAAAAAATAGCTGAGACATGCAAAGAAATAACACGCTAACACATCAACACAGGAGAGAACGTCATCATCCCATGACCCTAGAAGGTGAGTGACCCCACGCCCTTGTGAACTCGTTTTCCCTTGGTGGTATGCCGGAATTGGCACACGTAGTCATCTTTCCCAGACTCCAAATCTCAGCAATTGCATTTCAATAACTTGAAATTGGCCAAGATGCAGGTATGAACAGCACAGAAATCAGCAAATGTTACAAATCAGAGATTTTTGTTGTTGAGCTCATTTATCAGAGACCTTTCTTCCCAGGGCTCTATTTGTCCTATTGTCAGAAACTGTCTTAGCCCAACTTTCTTCCAGATCCCAAGTTTAGGAATTGTAATATGACCAACCTGCCAGCTCTTTATCTGGAAAAAGACCCTGGAGGATTAGGGCTCTGGGAATGACTCAAGGCCTGTCCTGAGCCCCCGGCTACCACCTTAGATTGGAAGTAGAAGCATCTGGGTGGCTGACATCTATCGTGTTCCCTTGCTGCTCTGTGTAGTCATATGGGACACAAAAGATGACAGAGAGACCCTCCAAGCAGAGATAACCTGGAAGAGAGTGAGATACACACTCTGATGTTTTCCCTGTACCTGAAGAATTTTTTACAAGTTTTATCATGTGTCTATGAGCAACTCCAAAAGAGGTTACATGTTTCCCTGAAAATCGTACTTGGGCTTTTTATTGTTGAGTTTCATAACATTTGAATATATAGAGGAAGCATGAGGGGAGGGTAAGAGCGTGGGAGGAAAAACAGAATACTAAAATAACAAGCATAGCCTCCCTGCATACCAACAGCTAAGGAACTCTGATCCTTTAGATTCCTTATCAGCCTTTCCTGGGCTAAACAGGAGTCAGAGACCGAGATGTGGGTAGAGATGATGACTGCTTTCATGGAAGGAGTCAAAGAAAGAAGCCACAGACTATCTCCTACCACATTAGGCACATGACTTTATAATGTCGTTTCCTTTGTTAAGCGTTTGGGAAGTCAGATTTATTATTTCTGCTTAACAATCCATGAAACTTTGCAAATGTCAAACCTGGAAAGATTTGGGGCTGCCAATGTTGAGATCAGAGAGGAAAGACCTTGCGGACAAGAGAGAGATAAAACGAGCAGGTAAAATATAAAAGGTCTCATCATTCTACCTTGCACTGGCTTAACTCTCTGTTCTCCTTACACCAGTGAGAGATTAGTCCTGTTAGATGTTATGCATTTCCACATAATGTTAATTAATAGCCAATAAATCAGAATAGCTGAATTAATCAATTAAATGAATTATTTTTCTAAAATTTTTCTCTGTGAACAATAGAACAGCAGGTTCTAAGAAACAGTGGGTTCTCAACATCTTGAGGTAAGACGCTGGGCAGCAGTTAGGGTTGCTGCAATGGCAGCTTCTAAATTGAATGAGTGATTGTAAGCAAATCATCTAAGGCTAAGCATCTCTGTCAGGTGAAAGCGATCGTGCTTTATGGGTTTACACAATAAAGAAAAAGCACAAAATACTCTAGCTGTGCGTCTTTCCATCCTTGACCAGGTGAGAGGGAATTCTATCTGATCCTCTAGGTCAGGAACAGAGCCTGTGGTCTGCTTTCTTCTCCTTACACTTCTACCTGCCCACTTCTCTTTGGGACTGAACAACAGAGGTTCCTGGTCATTCCTGTTTTTACTTAGGAAAGTTGTTTTTCAAACTAACATTACATGTGCCAACCGAAATGCCTTGGCATTTTAAAGAAGGATGGTAAGAAAATGTCTGACTAAATCCAAAGAGGTAACATACACTTATTGGTGAAATCCCAAGGACTCAAGATTGGGAAGTTATATAAATGTGGGTTAAGGGAAAGATAGTGTTCAAACAGAAGATAAGTAAATGCTTTATGCTAGCAGTGTTATTTTATAGTGCTTTCGTTTAAACTTTTTAAATAATAAAGGCCACCCGAAAGTAAGAACTTCGTGTGTGCATATTACATGTATGAACCTGAAATACATTGTGTTTTCACTAATAATTATTTACCTTGTACCAGACACGGTGTCAAGCTCTGAGAAAACCCCAGGAAGCCAGGCAGACATGGCACCTCTGTGACTCTTCAGTCCAGGGAACACACCCTCCAAAATATTTAGCAGAGTCAAATCCTCTTCACAAGTCCAGAAGTCTTCCTACTGTGTTTCCAAGGGAAGTTATTTTTTTTTAAATGGCAAAGATGCCATTGGGAAACTTTGTGCTTAGAGGGAGCCTCAGAGGATATCAGATACTTGTTGAAATTCTATGGGTGGAGAGAGGGAGCACTGTGAAGGCTGTAGACAAAATTACCTTCCCTGGTCAGCACTGAGGAATCCCACTGATGCGTTCTCCACCTTCCTCTCACCCTTTCCTGCCACTGCTTCTTTCTGCCCCAGCAGGAGGCAGCTGTACGAGGAAAAACAAAAGGAATAGCAGTAGGATTAATCTCCTCCATGGAGAAAGGATATAAAGGCTAAGCATACCAGAGTACCCAAGGTCCTGGTGTTCAGTCCTATCTCCACCTCTCCCCAAAGGCCCAGGATCCCCCAGAAGCCTCAAGGATAATCATCTGCAGGAGAGATTCAGTCAGGCCTTTGGAAGGAGATCTGGTGAGGAAGGAAATCCAGGCAACTCTATCATCTGCTCCGTGGGAGCTGAGCCTGGTGAGCTCAGAGGCCTGTTTTTCCCTTAACAGATGCAAGAAAGGAGCTGGAAAAGGTCAGAGATAAATGCAGCCCTCACTTTGTTCTGCATATTCAAAATATTCTCTAAGGAAAAGCCCAAAATATACAAGCATTCACTCAACCTTTTCTTGTCAGGCACAGGGTCCCTTCCAGAAATGGCCACGACAGAGTAACCATTAAGGAAACCTTTGTAGATCTACAAAATTGCAGTTTCGGGGAAGTGCCCCTCAAGAGTCCACTTTGCAAAGGCTCCTTAGGCTGCTGGGAGGAGTAGACACTTGGAAACAGTGTACTGTCTTGAGAAATTACCCCCAAAAGGGAGCAAAAAGTTCATAGGGAAAGTGCCAGGGAGGGGAAGAGAGAGGGAGACTGGAACACTGTCACCAGAGGAGGCTGGAACTGGAAGCAGTCCAAGACGTCATCATGGCTGACATCCCGGTACATAATCAGAAATTCCTTTCAATTATGTGGGAAAAGTCTCTTTGCATTGTCAGCCCAGATGCCCCCCGTGAAGAAATAGCGTGAAATGAGTCTCAGGGAAATGTCAGCGTGGGAGCAGGATCTGATTGCCAGGGGCTTGGTTGGGGCAGACAGGCCAGAGAGGTAGGGCTGATGGAATAATCTGCTGCCCACCCAAGCCACACAAAGTGACACCCAGAAGCTGTTGGACTCTGCACCCAATCTGCTGATGCACACATGCATTTTCTCAATGTAAGTCCAAAGGGCTTAAGCCCATAGCATTGGAACATCTCTTCCAGCCCAGGTTCCACAAAAAAGACCCAAACTGGTTTCACAACCACAGTTCCTATTGTACCCTTTTATCTACTAAACTGGACTTTGTGATTCTTCAAACCTTATTATATTTCAAAAACCATCTCACATCCTACCTTCTTGCCATGATGTGCAGCTAGAATTAGTAGACCCTGTCCTGGGATTCCTTTCACCCACACAATCCTCTGCCCCATAGTATATTGGGGGTAACTACTGGTAATAATATTAGTAATGAAAATGATAGTGGCATCAGCTAATATCTGTGAATTCTTAATAGTGAGCTAGATGAATTTGATTCATATATAATAGATTACATAAACAGGGAGATTTCTGCATCCTTTTAGGAGGGGAGTAACCTAAGACTTAGCTGGGTAAAGATTACCTGAGATTATGCATATGCTCAGAGCTAGGATACAAATTCCAGCTCTGCTGAGCACAGAGCCTGCTCTCTCAATGCTGTAGTTTCCTGCTTCCCTTCCTAGTGGCCTGCTGTCTGTGTCCTGAGGAGAAAACAATGAATATTCACTGTGCAGATCTAGTCTAGAGATAAGATCCAAAAGAAAGATTGTGTTTGACACCTTCATATCTGACCATTTTTCTTCTTCAGTGCCTACATTCCAAATGCTAAATTCTCCACTACTTGCTTTACAGATACATTTGTTGACAAGTAGAAATACCAAAATGAAGTTTTAAAGAAGATATAGGACACAGCTATCTATAACAGAGCTACCACCAACGTACTTGAAAAGAAATGGAAGAATATTATCATCTTAGATAAGACTGTGGTTGGAAACTACATTCCAAGATTAAGTAGCGTAGTGGATAATCAATTTTATTGCATAATAAAATTGCTATATTGGGATCATAGAGTCATAGCCTATTAAGGCTAGAAATGACTCCAAGAGAAACTAATATGACTCCTTTCTGTTAACCTGAGGTTAGGATGAGAATAAGTCTGCTTCGGAGCCATTCAGCTAGCTATTGATAGAACTTTACATGGGAAAACTAGAAGAGACTAACTCATAAAGGAGACACATTAGCACTGGTAGAGTCTAATGCTTTTCAAACTTTGGTGTGTGTGTAAATAAAATGGGATCATGTCCACATGCACATTTTTAGTCAGCAGGTTCAGGATGGCCCCTGAGACTTTGCATTCCTAGCAAATACCCAAGAACAAGGATGCAACCTAAGGTAGCCAGGGTCTAAACCAGCACCACTTACAGTGTGACCCACTTAGATCACTTAAAATTTTCTAGTAGCCACATTTCTCAGTTTTTATTCTTATTAGTACTTGTTCACAGTACATAATAATTATACATTCCTCGTGCAAAATTGACGCATCAGCATAACCCATCTCAATTCTAACTTCACCCCCTTTCCCTCTTGTCCACTCCCTCCATCTCTTCACACCCTTTCCACTAGAGAAGTTAAGAAAACCAAAATTTAATACTAGTTATTTAATCTAATATACACATTATATCACTATGACAGAGGCAAAATAAAGTAAACATATTTACATTCCTGTTTTAAACTACATCTGCGATATCTAGTATGTAGTTTAAATTTTCAACACAGCACCAGCACCAGTCATGCTTCAAATGTTTAACAGTGACAAGTGGGTACCTGAGGGGAAGAACAACTGCAGACCATGTCTCTGTGGCAGGCACGCTCTCGTTTAGAGTCTATCTTTGTTAAGTCTTGCAACTCAGTAGGACCAACTCCTCCCAAAGAACAGGGCCTGTTTCTGGCTATTTCCCTGATGCTGTGCCCACATCTGAGGACACAAGGAGCAGGTAGTCCACAAAGATTTACTGATTAATTGTTTCTTGCATCCTCCTAACGTGAGACAATCTCCTTTCCCTATTATCTTCATCCACTCGTATTATAGAGCTCAGAGTTCTCTCCTGGATCTAATGTTAGATTATAAGACTTACAACCTTCTTTCTTCTTCCAAGAATTGACAGTCTTTATTTACTCTAACACTGGCTGCAATTATTGCCCCCAAATACTCTCCCAACTCCCTCTTTATCTTCATAGCAAACAATTTCTACAATCCTTCCTTGTTCCCTCTTTTGAAATTCATTTATTACCTCCACACTCCCTGAAGCTAACTTCAAGTTCCTCTCAGATTTAGAGGTGTACATGGAACCCGAGTCTATCAGAGGACAACTGGGCCACTATATCAGATGCTTCTGCTTTGACTCACCCACAGAACTCAGGCTGTTGGTTACATAGAGCCCTGAGAAGAATGATCCATGATCCAAGTATCAAGTGCCTAAGGGAGAACGTAGTCTGTGGTTAAGTGTTCAGGTTCCAGGCTCAGATAATCTGTGATCCAATACCAGGTGACACTGGAGCAGTATGTAAACTTTCTAAACTTAAGTCTCCTCATGACTCTGAGCTGAAATGAGGCTATCAAAGTATAGGATTCGAGACATTGAGCCCCACAATGGTAGTCAGAGGCAGTTTATTTTTAAAGTGGGCAGTTTGGGAGTCTTAAAGAAGGGGCCTGATCTTCATGATAAGGCGTATGTGAAAGAAGTGTTGTAGCTGAAAAAATGTGAATTCATCCTGGGTTTTACATAACTTTAAGCAAAACAATTTTTTGTTTTATAGTCAATATAGAATCATGTTAACTGCAAGACCTAACTATAATCTTTCACTTACAGACTTGTCTGTGGCATCTCCCCCCCCCCATACTACCCAGAACTCTTAAGTGACCTGCTGGCTCCTTAAGACTAACATCAGGTCTTCACAAAGAGCCCACTACAGGCATCTTTGGGGTGAGGGGCTCAGCTCCATGCTGCCCAAAGTTACTCTTGTGTAGAGTTTGCAAATAAACAACTTCTCCCCTGGAAGAAAGAACAAATAATTCATAACTAGAAATCTGCATAATGAATGGTGCATCTATGCAAATATAACATTTGGGATAATCTATTAATATCTCAACTGTGATGTCTGTGGGCCACCACTTCCCCTGCTAAAGAGCCAGGGCTAAATATTTTCTGACTCCTCTTGAGGTGAGAAGGGAGAATGACAAGCTGCTGCCTTCTTGAAGTTCCAATTAGCAATCTGGAGACCACCAGAGTGGAAAAGCATCTCAGGGTCTGTATGATCTCTCCTCTCACTCCCACCTCTCACATTTAAAAAGGCTAGTCAGAAATTCAGGGCACTCCCTAGGGTTAGGGAGGCAAAGCCAGGGTCCCAGGCTAGCTGTGGACTCTCAACCCAGCCCTCCTGGGATGCCAGCATGCCTCTTCTGCTGACAAAGCTTTCACTGCTATAAACTGTAGTCTTCCATGTGGAACTGTCTCAGGATTTCCCACTCCCCTCCCATCCCTCTGCGTTGCACTCTATTTGCTGATCTGAATCTCTAACCCAGGAAAACAGATTATACTCCTGAAACTTAAAGGCATTTGGAGACTCAGACTAAAAGCATTTGGTCTCAAATAAGGTGACCACTTGTCAAATTAATCCATACATTCAGACCCTAGGCTGAGCCTCTTTCTTCTAGAAGTAAGAAGAGTACACACACACACACACACACACACACACACACACACACATACGCACACGCACACGCACACACACACACTCACACACACTCTTGATTTCAAAAAAACCCTGTGTACTACTGTTGCTACTAAGCTGCTAGCATACAGAAGGGAAGTGGAGTTCTACAAGCATCATAATCGCATGCCCCCAGCCCCTTTCCTCTCATCCCTTTCGATCTTTGGTGGCCTCACCATTGCCATCATGCTCTTCCCTTCTCCTGGAGGCAATAGTAGTTCTCACTGTCACTCAAATGTCACGCACACATAACTGCTAGCCAGGACTTGGAGAGTAACTATGGCTGAGCAGAATGCAGTCAACTGTTTAGCCAACACGAGGTAGAAGAGCAGCAACGGAAGAATAGATGTGGGGTGTGAGGGTACAACTTGGCGTGGATACTAATGAGGCAGTTAGAAGTTTATGACCTTTCTTTGAAGCATAAAGCAAAAAATTTCTCCTCACCCATGCTTTTCTGGACCTAAGCTCACTTCTCCGGGCAAGTCAACAGTATTTCCTCCTGTTCCAGCTTGAATATACTACCATTTGACTTTATGTTCTTTGAATTTTGCTTAACTATTTATATCCCTTTTCCAGTTTAGATGGTGAATCTTTTCGTTTCCTTAGGGTCCTGAGCACTTTGCACAGGATCAGCCTCAAATAAATATTTAAAAGTGTTGGGGAGGGGCGGGGAAATAGCTCAGTAGAATAAGCACTTGCCTGGCAAGTACAAGGGCCTGAGTTCAATCCCTGGTCCTGCAATAAATAAATAAATAAATAAATAAAACTTCTGGGGCCTGGCAGGATGGCTCAGTGGTCTAAAGCGCCTCTTCGAAAAGCTTAGGTGGCTGCAGGGACCACGGTTCAATCCCCAGCCCCACAGCTGCGCCAGCCCTACCCTCAGGGCAGGCTGAGCCAGCCATAAAAATAAATAAACAAAAGTTCTGAAACAAGAAAAAATAATAAATAAAAAATTCTTTTAAAAAAAGTGTTGGGCCGGGCGTGGTGGCTCACACCTGTAATTCCAGCACTCAGGAGGCTGAGGCAGGAGGATTGGTGCAAGTTCGAGACCAGCCTGGGCTACAAAGTGAGCTCAGGACCAGCCTCAACTGCATAGCGAGACCCTATCTCAAAAAGTCAAAAAAAAAAAAAAGTGTTGGGCAATCACAAGATAGGTACATTGAATCATAAACCTCTCCAGGTTTAAATTACTGCACGGGGAGCATGAGAGATTTGAACTTCCTCCACTTAATTATATAAATCTAAAATATAGTATTATTGAGCACGGCTAGGTGGTCAGATTTTGCTAAGTGGTACTAAAAATTAAAGCAGGGAGGAAATGTGCCCCACTGCTCAGGAGGTTAAAAAGAAAAACACACTCAGTAAAGAAGATGACTACTCGCTACTCTAGGTGGTTGTACTGCTGGTGTAACAGGCCTTCGGAGAAAAATGAACCCAATGGCAGTTGGGACATTCCAAGTCCTGTCTTGATGGTGGTGGGATGGTACAGGGTGGGAGACGTGGCAGTGATGGTGTCAGTCAAAGGAAGGTGAGGCGCATGAGCCAACTCTCGGTGTAAGGGAGATGCTCATCCCAGCAGCTGTGGGTCCTGATTTCCAATCATTGATTCCATAAGCCATGTACAACTAGAGTTTGAGTTCCTTTCTCTTTCTTATAACTTATTGCTTCTCACTTTCTAACCTCATCTTCCTAAAATAGGTTCTTAGCTCTCCTGTCTAAAAAAAAAAATGTTGTCAACTTTGATATCCTCTGCAAATGTGTCTTCCCTTCCCGTCCCTGTTGGAATATGGATCATACCACAGACTCCACTGCTCAAGTAACCTATTGAAATCTAGCCATCTCATCCACTTTTCACTGCTTTCTAATACCACTGAGAGACAACTGTGATTGTTAAATCACAAGTCACTGAACATTCCTGTCTCTCCTTCACTTTCAGTAATATTTGACCACCAGCCCACCTCTCTGGAAATGTAGAAATCTGACCCCCAAGCTCCTCCTCCTCTGCTTCCTATGGTCTGCTCAATGATGACTTTATAAGGAGCCCACTTTCACTTCTTTTTATTATTTTCTGCTTGTCTTTTCCCCTAAACATAGTAATACTTCCCACATCATTTGAGGATCCTTATACTCAATTCCCACATGATTACGTCTTCTGATAGGACATTGACTTCTATCCAAGTGATAAATAAGTCCTAGGTTCTCACTCTAACCAGTACCTCAGTTTAAGACATTAACTTCCAGTGACGATGTACATGACTTTTCAGCATAAAGCTCTAACAACACTTAAACTCAGTGCCCCTTTTGTGTTCTGTCTACTGAGTTCTACCCAATCCCCTTTCACCAAAGCTTCCTTTGCTTCCTCAGTCACATTTATTCTAAAGCTTAAGTCTTGCGAATTCTCTGCTCCATATCTGAGATTCATCCTCTTCTTTCCATGTCACTGTCCAGCCTCTGGCTTCAGTATCCCCACCTCCTGGACACCCGCCTTCTCATCCCCCTTTGCCTCCACTTCTAAAAGCTGTGACTGTGTGCCGTCACTGTGATTATCCCTCTTTTATGACTGAGAACCTCACATGAGTATCTGTCACCTCCTAGATTTAAGATAAGCCCCTGCTCTGGTCATCCAACTCTATCTTTTCTGTCCTAACTTTCATTTTTTAATATAATTATCTGCATGATCTCCCAGTTACCTTGATCTTTACTATTTCCCAAATGTATTCTTGTTCCCAAGGCCTGCTCATTTTCCTGGAAAATCCTACTCCATACAATTACCATAAAAAAATGTACACATTCTTCAAAATGCCTATGAGTTTGCATTTTCTTCTTGAGACCAGAAATCAGTGTAAAGTCTATCTCCTAGGTTACTCCTCAAGGCATTTAGATAGTTTATTTTGAATTTCTAGTTATCTATGTGTGGCTTCCAAACTAGACAGTAAGCGCCTCAGGGGCTACAGCTCACATGTCTCTGAATTCTCTGTAGTACTTCACATAGTGCCTTGAAGGCTCCTATTAAGAATTGAATTGAATTGAACTGAACTGAACTGTCCTGAATCGAATTACCAGTAAAGAGGTATGAAGATGGCTTCTTTTATTCCCAGTCTCCATAGTAAAATCTTTGGAGAACTACTTGGGAAGAATCTGTGAGCTATGATAGAACAGTTAGCATTTAGAGTTGAACTTGGATCACCATCCCCATTCTCTAGCGACAGCTGAGCTCTAAGGCTTCTGGAAGTACTTTATATAGCCCTGAGATAACATAACAGGGATAAATTAGTTAACAGAAGATATCTAGGGTTGGCCATCTCTTGAATCAAGCTCCAATTCACCCTTTTATATACAATATTGTGTGAGAGACAAAAAAAGTAGTTTATAATTTTTGCTCCAAGTTTCAAATCTTCATGATCTCTAAGAGGGAAGAATCCCTGTCTGTGTTGTTCATGAAGATATTCCCACACTCTGGGGGGGGGGGGGGACCATGAAAGCTGTATGTATTTTTATCAAATGAATCTGATGAGGAGATAATACCCGACCAAAGACCTAATTAAATTCAAAGTATATTTAATTAAATTTATTTATTTTTTAAAAGATTTTTTATTTTATTTATTTATTTTTTTCTTGTTTTGGAACCTTTGTTTATTCACTCATTTTCATGGCCGGCTCAGCCCACCCTGAGGGCAGGGCTGGCGCAGCATGCGGTGCCTGGGATCAAACCGCTGTCCCTGAAGCCACCCAAGCTTTCCCAAGCAGGCGCTTTAGACCACTGAGCCATTCCACTAGGCCCCTATTTAATTAAATTTAAAAAAATAAAAATATGAGTGCATCTTATTAGTGCCTGGGTTTCCCACTGCACTCAGTCCTACCCTGAGCTTAAACCATGCATGAAATGGTCAGGTAGGTGTGTTAGAGATCTCAGCCGCACCTATGTCTGCCTGGATCTGTTTTCAAGCATCCTTCACAAACTGTCTCCCAGATTACAAGCTTGCTGCCAGTCTATATTGTTAGGCAGTTTCCCATGTTGAAAAGGCCATCCGGATATTGAGCCAAAGGCTGGATTCTCATGAATTCCATCCACTGGCCCTAATTCTGCCTCCAAAGCAGCATAGTAAAGCTGTTTTCTCTTCTGCGAGATGGTCTTTCCTATGTCTGGAGACAGCTCTCATATTTCCACCATGCAGAACTATTCTCCAAGCTGTGCCCACCCTCATTTCCTTTCCATTTTTCTTTATCCTGATTTCAGAACCACACTTCATAGTCATTACTCTCTGCTCAGAATACACTGAAGGTATGCACTGACCCTCTGAAAATGTTCCTGGATCTGACAAAGTAACTTGAAAACGCTCTCACTTGGTAGCCACTTCGTTTGTATTTCAGTTTGTTGGTTTGCTTGCTTGTTGCTTGTTTTTGAAATAGCGTCTCACTATGTTGTGCAGGCTGGCCTTACACTCACTATGTAGACAAGGCTAGTCTCGAAACCACTATGATTCTTTCACTGCAATCCTTCCAAGTTCTGGGATTATGGGGGTATTCCACTACACCTGACATACATAGTCATTTTATACAACCTGAACTCAACCATCTCTGAATAAAGCCCAAGAATACACCGAATGTTATCAGTTACCTTTCACATTAAGTGTGTCATTATTTAAAACTTCATGCCCATATTAAAGAAAACTCTCCCAGCTGAATCTCCCATTTTCTAGCTATGTAGTTATCACCAGATTTGATCATGATCAAAAATAATGTCACACTTGTACTGCACTTCATGCTTGGTCCTTTAGGAGTATGGGAGGTAAGACTAGGGCTCTCCATTAACTAGCCAAGGAACCAAATGTCAATCACTTTCCGTCTCATCTGGGAAATGGCAGAGTAATAGCCAATCTTCCTTCTTCACCAAAATAAGATAGATCTCAAATGAAATCATTTTCTTTTAAAGGGATTTGAAAAATTTAAAGATATTCAAATTAAAAATACTATGATCATTTATTCTTCTTTAACCCAAGTTTCTTTCAACTCTCTCCTAGTGACTGCCACTACACTTTCTGAGCTCCTATCTTCCAGTGGAGGAAGAAATTGTTCTTGGGTAGTTGTTGTTGCTGTTCTGTTGTTGTTGTTGTTGTTGTTGTTGTTGTTGCTTTAGTGTAAGTGTCCTAGAAAGAACAAGGGACTGGAAATCTCAAAAATTCTAACAGTATGACTGAAAACCCCTTCAACCTTTTGGCAACTGTCAGTGCTCGCCAGCCAAAGCACACAAGAAGCACACCAGTAGTTGAACCAACTATATTTATTACTCTTTGGAGAAAAGAAGATCACACATCACAGAAACCACAGGGCTTCTCAGTAGCAGGGTCACGAAAGAACTCATAGGACTAGGAACTTAGTTGAGTACGTGCCATATCAGATACTTTATTTTCTTAAAGATTTTTTTTATTTATTTCTCTTAAACCTCATTTAATTGTTTGTGTTATGGCTAGCTCAGCCCACCCTGGGGTGTGGGTGCACAGCATGTGGTGCCAGGGATCAAGGAGCAGTCGCAGCACTTGCCATAAGTTTCCTCTACAGGCGCTTTAGACCACTGAGCCATCTCACTGGCCCTCACATACTATATGAACATAGAGATAAATCTATAATCTTATATCTTAATAAGGTGTGATTGTGCATGTCACTCTTATATATAGTGAAATATGAATAAATTAGTAAGGAGCAAGGAAGTAGGAGTCAGTAATTTCACCTGATTGAATAATGCTTAGTATTTTGTTGGTTACATGATAAGCTCTTTTTTGTCTCTGTTTAGATAAAATTATGAAGTAGCCTTGCCTTATATTACTTTCTAGTTGTCTTGGAGTAACCTTCTAAGAGGTTAGTATCCTTGAATGAGGTCACTTGTGTCCACTAGAAAAGTAAAATGGATAGTTATGAATGGCTTTGGATGTCAGAGCTGCTCTTTTTTTCATCAAAATCAATTTAACAGCTTATGACATTCTTAAACCTCAGTTACCCCACCTAGAGAAAAGAAATAACAACTGCTAGCCTAGTATCAGAGATGAAAAATAGAAACACTTGTAAAAATGCCTTGTCAATTCCAAAGTTGATAAATATGGAACTGTCTCAGCTACCTCTGGCCTCCAGGATTTGTGCCTTGGCAAATTTCTTGAACTTTCTGAGCACTGTTAAGTCATCCCCCCACCCCCGCCACATACTGCCACAGAAAAAACTCTAAGCCATAGCTTTGCAGCTTGAACCCTATGAGGAAGCCTCATGTGTATCTTTCTAATAAACCTCTCTGCACAGATGAGGGTGCTAATGTCTCCTCCACCGGTTAGCACTGTGCTCTTTAAGACAGAGCCTGGCAGGCATGATTCCATTTTTTGATATACTGCAGTTGGATAGATATTATTAGCATGTGTTTGGTTAATAAATACTTACCAAAAATTACAGACTTTTTGAATTAAAAAATAATTGAATGGCAGATTCGGAAAACAGCAAGCATATTCTTGACCAAGGATCAGAATGATGAAGATGTCCGTAACTCATACTCTGTAATCTTTTGGTTACAGTTGTCTGAAAATGTAAAAGACCCAAAAATATAAGACTAGATCTGACATAGTCCCTTTACTTCTAGATCCTGATCTCAGTCCACTGAGCGCTGTTGAATCTGAGTAAATATTTTCTTTCTTCTCTTTTGTGTTTTGTATATCACTCTTCTTAGCCCAAACGCATGGACTCTAAGCTCCTCATGAGACATACTGGAGACAAAAATTTTTATTTGAACTCATTTAACTAACTCAGAAGTACTGGTTATCGTCAATGTAGGGGTATAGAAAGGTATTAAATAAGTTCTACTTTCAGTTTATACTTTTACAGAAAGAGCATGTGACAAAATCTATCAGTAGCTCAACAGAAATTAAGGACAGTGGGATGTCATTCTACTCAAAAGTATAAAGAAAGATTCCATGAAAAACAGTCATTCACTCTAGCATTTTTCTATATAGCTCTGTCTGTAATGTAATTTGCCACAGTGCAGTTTCTCGCATTGTTCCTAGTATTCTCTAAGTCATTTTTGATCCCCAAATTATAAGAAAGAATCATGTGCTGTTATAGGTTAGGATGAGTTTAAGTCAGTTGCCGTTAGTCCCTGAAATATTGATATTTCAGGTCAAAATCTCTCTATAAAAAAAAGTTCTAAGTACCTTATAGGCACTTGTTAATTGCTAATACTTAAATATAGATTCAATACCTAAATATAGATTTAATCAAAATCTATATTTTTTGGCTTTTTGAGACAGGGTCTCACTATGCAGTTCAGCAAAATCTGTATATATATATATATATATATATATATATATATATATATATGTATTTTTTTTTTTGTCTTTTTGAGACAGGGTCTCGCTATGCAGTTGAGGCTGGCCTTGAGCTCACTTTTGTAGCCCAGGCTGGTCTCGAACTCACACCAATCCTCCTGCCTCAGCTTCCCGAGTGCTGGGATTACAGGCGTCTGCCACCACGCCCGGCTAAAATCTATATTTTAGATGTCTCCTTTTCTCTTCTGAAAAGAGCAGTAGATATCCATTTACAGATATCCACTTACCCAATTAATCATGTTTTGGCTTAACAATTTTTTACTCTTTTAATGATACAAGTAGAATATATATTTGGTAGAAACTTCACCTTAAATTTTGATCATTTTGCAGGGTAGAAATAACATGAAAATACTCTCTTGAGATGGTGAGGTGCTGCAGCAAGCTGCAGCTCCTGTTCATCCACGTAATCACAAAAGCAAACAACAGTAACCTACAATGTACTACAAGAACAGTGTTTTTATTTGGGGGTACAGTTAGTCAATAAATTCTGTGTGGTATTCAACCCTTTATTATAAAATGGTTCTCTGCCAGATAATTTTGCACAACCGTGGAGACTAATGTAAATACTATGAGTACATCTATGGTAGGCTACGTGGTGACACTCAGTAGAGTGAGTCTTAAATGCATTTCCATCCCATGATATTTTTCAATGTAGAATGGGTTTGTTAGGACGTAACACATCATAAGTCAAGGAGCGCCTGTATCTATGGGCATGATAGTCATGAATAATGAAGAGCAAGGAGCAGTTTACTTGAGAACTGCAACCAACCTTGAAAATTGTCTGTTCCAGTAATGGCAATTTTTATCTCAAGAAAAAGTTCTGTTTGGTTGCCAATGGCTGGCTCAAGAGCAGTGCTGAGAAGAATTCTGGGACCAGTCCAGTAACAGAGAATGCTGCGATCCACAGCAAGGTGTGCTTCAAGCACAGACAGCCCAGCTACACTTTTGCACTTCCTGACATACCCCAACCCTGAAGTTTGACAGAAACACAAACTATGAACCAGAAGAGGGAAGGAACTTACACAAGGTCACACAACGGGCTAGTAAGAGAAACAGTACTAATTTCCAGCACTGTCCAAGAGCAGAGCTTTTTCCATTACCCTGTGCAGCCCTTAGGAAACCTGAAATGTTCTGTGCACCCTGTGTGCAAACTTGAGAAAACTGGCTCATCTTATACCAAAACAGCTCAGTTCCAGGTGGGAAATGCAGTGAACATATGTAAGCTCCCTCAGGCCAAACCCATTTCAAATTTGGCTTAGTTGTCCTTGAGAATAACCACCAGCCAGTGTTGGAGCCTTTTCTAAAATTTCCTCGATAGCCTTAAGCAAAGGCCATCACATCAATCTTACCTTGATGTAAATAGTGTTTACATCTGCTAAGCTCTCACCTCTGCTTCCTTCTTTGCTCCTCATTTGCTTTCTAAGGCTCTTCTCACAGACCTGGCATTCATATTGTTGTGATGCTCTGGATCCAATTTGGATCTGCCACCCAAGTACAATCTTGCTCCAAGTTATTTCATGCTTTGTAATTCTAACCCTTTATCCCAGCTGGATGTTACAGGAGAGATATCTGAAAAATAGCCCTGAAGTGTGTTTGCCTAGGCCTCTTTGTTTCTTCTACTTCTGAGCCCATAAATTTCCCTTCTCTTCCCTTCCTACAGCCTCCATAGGGAATCCTGAAAGTGAGGCAAGGTGAAAAGGATGAGTGAGGTTAATCTGAGATTCGTTTGCAGGATGAAATTGAGGAGAAGGACCAATAGCAAGAGTAAATCCTCAAAAAATGAACAGATTCAAAGAATCAAGAAAAGTCTCTGGGTTGAATGTAGTAGGATAGGCATTGCTCAGGAAAATGGATATTAGAAGTAAACCACGAAAAGTGTGAAAATAAGAGACTTGAGACTAGCAGCCTTTGTGCTTTCTCTTAAACCACTGGGACCTAGCTCTAGTCAGTAAAAGGAGGGATAAGAGAATCAGGAAGCCACATGGTCCCTGTTCTCTGCTGGTTGCTACATGCTGGTCCCACCTCCAGCGGTCTGACTTCCCTTCAGGATGAAGAGCATCGTGGTGTCCTGGAAAGCGCCCTTCCAGAGCCACCCTGGGGATCCATGAGGAAATTCTTCTGCTGTGCAATATGTAGACTGGACCTTTGCTCTCCAAGGGGTTTCCTACTTCTAGGATTTTCTATGTTCCTCAGTGGAAATCATTGTGTTTCATTAAAAAAAAAAAGCTCAAAAATTGTTCATAAAAGAAACATTTTCCACTTTCTTGGAGCTGTAGGGGATGCCCCCAAATCACCCCAACCTCCTTTAGCCTGTTTTGGAATAAAAGGAAGGCTTTTAATTCACCGTTAGGCACTGCTGCCCTCTGCTGGGTGGTATGCCACCAAGTACCCACCCCCCCAAAACGTCCTCTGTCCCTGCCTCCTTCTACCCCCAGTTGCCCAGCAGCTATCTCTGTACTTCCCCATGGTGACATTTTTCATATACTTTTACAAATGGAGAACCA
Source organism: Myocastor coypus (assembly GCA_004027025.1). Classification (NCBI taxonomy): domain Eukaryota; kingdom Metazoa; phylum Chordata; class Mammalia; order Rodentia; family Myocastoridae; genus Myocastor; species Myocastor coypus. The sequence goes on along the minus strand of PVJA010000581.1, from coordinate 19,794 downwards.
CATAGAATAGAAACCGGGGCCCCTGAGGGATGTGTGTGTGTGTGTGTGTGTGTGTGTGTGTGTGTGTTGTTGTTGTTGTTGTTGTTGTTGTTATTGTTCACGGGGAAATGAACCTAAACCCAAAAGACTACTTGCCCTTGATCAGGGGAAAGATCTTCTTTGACCTTCAGCATGAGCATGAGCACTGGGCTGAAAATCTTGTATAGGTTCCCAGCATAATGGCACCTTCGAGCAAAAATGAACAGTAGGCTTTCAAGCTTTCTTCCCTTTTATTATTGATAAACAAAACTACAGAAGCAAAATGGGAATAACTGAATGGCAGGAGAACATCAGGATATTGTGATTGTTCTCCTCAGAGATGAAAAGAAAAGCTGAAAAACATCTGCACACTAAAATCTGCTCAGATACACTAAGTGGGCCAAGAAAACCTGCAACCGCGAAGTGAGGCTAATTTACTGCTCTAATCACCAGCATCCAATCTGAAGCCAGACATTATCTTAAAGCACACACAAGTTCCAGGTGGTACACAGCAAATGTTTGATTAGTGCTACCGAATTCCCTGCAACTTGATAATGCTTCCGCACGTGCAGGAATCACAGGGCTGCACACCAACGGCTCTGCAGTGTGGTGTTTGTTTGGTGGTCACAAGCTTCCTGAGCAGCTCAGCTCAGTCCTTCCCAGGGAGCTTAGCTGTTGGGTTCAAACAGGGGAACAGGGGAGAAAATTCAGCAGGCACAAGGGGAGGGAGATTCAGAAGATAAGGATGAGCAGGCTGTTTCCAGGGAGGCTTGAGAGCAACATAAGGAGTAGGAGATGCAAAAAAAACCTGTGCAGGAGCTGTGCAATATGAGTCAGGTGTTGACTATTTTATGTCATTAGTCCTCACATGCTTGCCTTCACCATCTTCCTAGTTTTGTAGATGAAAAAACTGAGGTTCCAGTGAGTTTCCCAAGAGGTATCATCTGAAAAAACACAGATCCATGATTTGAACTTGGTATCAATTAAAAGTCTTCAATGTACATGGCTCTCAAGGAATAGGGGCTCAAATGCAATAGTGCAGCTCAGATGCAAGCTGCTCTTGATGCTACACAGAAAAGTGAGATAGGGAACAGGGTCTAATCACGGCATCAAAATATGGAAATAAAGCAGGGTGAGGTAACCAGCGCTGTCACTGAGCCGTGCCACATCCCTAAGACAATAGCAAGTACCTGAGTGAAGTAGCAAGCAGAGTCCACCACGGTGAGTTTAGGATTCTTTGAAGGGAAGGAGAGACTAAAGAGTTCAGAGTTCGCAGTTACATCTGGTGTCTAAGGACAATGCTGATCAGCAGATAGAAGCTCTTTCTCCCAACAGTGGAGGCGAGAATGGAGGTGGTGAGTTATTCTGGGTAAGTGAGGGGGCCCAAAGGATCTGCTACATCTGGCTAGCTGGAGTTCATTCAAAAATTGCAGCTGGAAACTACTTCTGGCTGGCTTTTAAAACCCAAAGTGCAGGGTCAAATGTCTCATGGAAATTTCATATCCAGAATCCATACATGGGAGGGAGAAGACAGTAAAACTGCTAGGTAGAGTGAGATCAGAGTGAAGACTGGTAACAGGAAACTCAGTTTTTGGGACTTCTGTAGTTGGGGTTCTGTTCTAGGATAGAAGGGCCTCCAGAGGGTCTTGGAAAACCAGGGACAAGCACAAGGTTGTAGTCTGAAGGCACCGAGGGCCCTCTAATAGCCCCAGGCTCTTCCTCTGTCTCTAACTACCCTCTAGGATGCCTCACCTCGCCAGGTCCCAACCTGGAGAAGCTTGCTTCCTGTTCCATGGCAGTGGCCAGATTTGCATTACCAGTGACCTGATGCCCCTGCCATAGACTGTGCCTCCGCTCAGCACCTGCCATTGTGCCACCTAGAATCAAAACAGCCCCATGGTTGAGAGCAAGCACCATGGGATCAGGCTAGGATTCTTGTTTCTGCAGTGACACCAACCTGCTGGAACCCTCAGCAAGTTACTTTCCCTCCCAAAGCCTCAGTTGACTCAACTGTAGAATTAGAGTGGTGAGAGTTCTGTCCTCCCAGAGAAACTGAAAAAGGAATGGTGATAATTCATTTATATCTTTTAGCACACAACCAAGTGAATAGCACAGATAGTAAGTTGCAGCTTGTTATTTTAGAGTACAATTGTGATTCAATTACTCTCTGTGGGTAATCTACGAATATTAACTGTCTCCTTCCCAATCTGAATTTAAACTCTTTCTGGAATGCCATCATGGTTTTTTTTTCCTACACCAAGCCCCACCCAGTTGCTATTTCATGCTTTGGGCCTTTGGGCCTGATACTATTCAGTGATACTATGTGGACTTGAGTCCATCAGCCACGGTTCTGTCATGCCTATCACTCATGATCACAGCGCCAACCTAATGAAGCAGCTACTCTCTCATACTTTCCTGCTCACCATGCATGAAAAAAAGAGATGCCAGGAGAGCCCCACACTAGCACTTAAATGCTCAACTTGGAAGTGCCACCCATAACTCTTCCATTACTCCTTAACTGGATCCAGTTACATACCCTGCTCTGCAATACAAGGAGGTAACAAGTGTGCCCCTACTATACCTCTTCTCACCCCTTCAAGGGGAGGAGAACAAGATATTGATGGGAAAGATTAGTGACCACCACATCTTGGAAAGCAAGGACAGTCTACACCATCCACTACGGCTGCCCAGCAATGCTCCTCATACACAGCCAATGCGATGTAGAACTCTTTGCATAAATAACTGAATGGATGAATGAATGAATGCATTCATGCAGTTGTATTCCCCCTTCAAGTCAGTATCATGCCTATTTTTAGATTAAAAATCATGACCTTCCGTGTGGTCTATGAAAATGGAGTGAAGACCACAAGTAAACGCAAATACTTGTTCGTGAGCAGTAGGGTGCGAAAGCAAAATAACTGTGTTGCATCTAAATGTGGAGTGGTGCCTTCAAAAGGAAATGCTAGGAGCATCTAACAGAGACTTCAAAATAGTGAATAAGTACTAAAGAGGAGACAGAGGTAAAATATTCTTATATAAATACACAGATATAAATAGAGACTCCGTAACTTGGCACAGATGAGATTTAGAGTTAATCCTTTTAGACACAAGAGTTTTTAATTTCAAATTGTTCCTGAGAAAGAGCCAGGGGTACAGTTGAGCAGCACAGTGCCTGCCAGGCAAGCAAAAGGCCCTGAGCTTGAGTTCAGGCACCAAACAAGGTTTTAGAAAATTGTTTCTGGGTTTTTGTTAACTGAAAAATAATAATTATGTACATCTTATACAGCAAGATTGACGTTTTGATACTTGCATACATTGTGAAATGATCAAATTGCAGTTGTTAGTGTATCTATCACCTTGAATATTTGGTGACAAGAATATTTAGAACTTCTCTTGTAGCTACTGGGAAATATACAATATGTTATTGTTATTATTATGATGATTATTATTATTAGACTCTTGTCATTTTGCCGTGCAATAAAACACCGGAGTGTATTCCTAGCTACATATAACTTGGCATATATTGAACAGTGATTCCCTTTGCTCACCAACACCTCCCCATCCCCCACAGCCCACCTCTGATAACTACCATTCCTAACTTCTGCTTCTAGGAGCTCAACTATTTTTACTTCACACACATAAGCTTATAATTCTTAACATTCAGTATTTACCTCTCTGTGCCTGGCTTGTTTCACTTAGTATAATGTCCTCTAGGTTTATCTCTGCTGTTACAGAATTTCATGTTTTTTAAGGCTGCATAATATTCCATTTTGTTATTATACCACATTATTTAAAATCCATTTGTTGTGGATTAAAGCATTTGCAAACAGGCACAAGGGCCAGGGATTCAATCCCTGGGGCCTGCTTTCCCAGCCCTGCTACCAGGGAACACCGAGACAGTAATTAAAACTGGGCATGGTGGAGCACACCTGTAATCCCAGCTCTTGGGAGGCTGTAAACAAGTCAATCAGGACGAGTCTGGTCTAGTAGTGAGACCCTGAACACCCTGTAGACCCTTCCCTAAAATACAAAAAAAAAAGACTATCTTGAGTATTTGTAGATTTTTGTGCTTATATATGAATGTTTAAATTGTTCTCTATTTCTGTGAAGCATTGGATGTTTAATGGTGATTGCATTAAATCTATACATCAGTTTGGGGAGTATGGACATTTTTTAAATGATAACTCTTATAATCTATAAACATAAGATATCTTCCCATTTGCATCACCTTAAGCACATTTTATCAGTGTTTTATAGCTTCTAAGAATATCAGATATGATCAAAAAATGCAATGAGTAGCCGGGCATGGTGGTGCTATAATTCCAGCACTTGGGAGGCTGAGGCAGGAAGATCAGTGTGAGTTTGAGATCAGCCTGAGCTACAAACGTGAGCTCAAGGCCAGCCTGAACTGCATAGTGAGACCCTGTCTCAAAAATACAAAATAAATAAATAATACAATGAATGTTAGCCATTCCTAATAAAAATTATTACAATGAGAGACACCTTGTACAAATCTCCCTCACTTCAAGCACACATTTCCATCATTCTTGCCACTTTCTGAGGCTGTGCTCAAATTCCTTTTCCTCAAACATCTTTACTTGCACTTTGTGGCTGCTCAGATCCCCTGAATCAGTTCAAGGCATTTGTCATTCCCGGTTGTGTTGACTTTGGGGAAGAGCCAGAAATTGCACAGTGTCAGGTGCAGTGAATAAGGGGATAAGAATATACAGTAAAGTTTTTACTTGACAAAAATTGATGCAAATATTTTTCATCAATTTGGGACATGGAAGAAGGCACAAAAATGTACTTACAAAAGAGGACTTCCAGAACTGCTTCAGACAGCACCAAGAATAAGAGTGTTCAAAGCACAATGAGTGTTCATTTTTACCTTGAATACTTTATTATTTTTAGTTTAGACGTTTACTGTACCTTTTGATCACACAATGTACAGATTTTCCACTTCCTTGAGTAATTGTCCTCCTAAGTGGTTTTGTTATGCTACTTAAATAGCAATGCTTTCTTAATTTCTTTGTCCAACAGATCATTTTATTCAGTGGAAATGTTACTTATTTTTATAAATTGATTTTGTATCCTCCACGTTTTTCAAATTTATTCATCAGTTCCAACAGATTTTTGGTGGAATCTTTAAATCTTTCTACATGTAAAAGCATGTCATTATCAAATAGATTATTTTACTTTACCCTTTCCTATCAATATCTTTTACTTATTTCTCTTGCTTAACCACACTGGCCATACAACTAATAACACCAACATATAAAGGATAATAAGAGACTACTGTGAATAATGGTATGGTAGCAAAGTGGTTCACTTACAAGAAATTCCTACCCAAAACAAATCAGGAAGATCCTATAAATCCAAACACACCAGTAGTGAGTAAGGAGATTGAGTCAGCACAATTATAAACCTCCTTATAAACCAAAGCCCAAGACTAAATGGTTCTATGGCTAAATTCTGCCAAATTTTTAAAAAACTAAGACCAATTCCTCTCAAACTTTTCCCAAAAAAATTTAAAAGAAAGAAATGCTTACAAACTAATATTATAAAACCAGCTTCCCTCTAATAACCAAAGCCAGACACAGACACTACAAGAAAACTGTGGGCCATTCTCACTGATAAATACAGACACAACAACACTCAACCAAATACTAACAATTGTATTCAGTGGAACATTAAGTAGATCACGCACCACTATCAGGCAGGATTTATCCCTAGCTTGCAAGGTTGATTCAATATTTGCAAATCAATAAATGGCATTCTCCTTAGTGACAGAAGAAAGGACAAAAACCACATGATCATCTCCATAGATGCAGAGAAAATTGATAGAGAAGAAATGCTCTGCAACACAATATGGACCATGTATGAGAGGCTCACAACTAAATAACATTATATTCTATAGGGAAAAGTTGAGAACTTTTGCATATGCTAGTTACATAATCATTTCCAAGGGTGGGCTTTCAAATGTGTTTCTTGACTAAATTTTTTTATTCTTTATATTCTTTTCCTTTCTCATACATATGGGCTACATATGCTACCTACATTGTTTCTTAAACCCTACAACATAACTTTTTTTCTCCAATAGTAAGAGCCAATGCAGAGTAACCAAGTGATATTTTTTCAAAATTATTGTTTAATTTTTCACAAAATCAAAGCTACTCATTAAATATGATTCTTCATACCCAAGCACAAACTATTTTTGAGGTGTGACAGCTTTTTTTCAGTGCTGGGGATATAGCTCAGCAGCACAGTGCCAACCTGACAAGCTCAAGGACCTGAGTTCAATTCCTAGATTTAAAAAAAAAAAAGGCATTTTTTTCACTATGAAAAGTAATGTTCCTACAATGGCTTTCAGGGTTCTGAATCTATCATCCTTGTGTTAAATTCATGGACAAGCATCGCAAAAGTGAGAGCTTGTAAGACTTTGCTACAAAAGATCTCTTAAATAGTTATTTGACAAAAGGACCAAAAAATGCTTCATATTTGGTTATATGTGTTTATGGGTGCAGCTTGATTTAGGCCAAACAAGAAAAGTGAATGAGGTTTAACACACAGCTCTTGGTTCTTTCCTTCATCTTTCTCTCCATATTTTCCCTAGGCTTAGCATCACTCCATTCCAAAATGAGATGCCCAGACCAATGAGCAAAATTTTTGACATAATTGGTCCATGCAGAAGTTCCATTCAAATATGTCTGTACCTTCTCACTTTTATTGGGACCCTACTATTGCTCTTAAAAAGTGGTCTTAATAAAATTCCAAATGGTGTTTTGGAAAAGCTTGGAGAGAATATACAGATTTGCCACAGGCCCTAGAGCTGCAATTTATGTTTTATTCTGCTTCCACACAGCTGAAGATAAGAGAGATGGTGGCATGACAGTTGAGAAAACAAAGTTCTAGTGCACCCAGAAGTCCAGGTGGTCCTGGCAGAAGACTTGTGCTTGTCTTGCATCCCTAGGTCCTATGCTATAGCCTGCCAGTGGGTTCTTGGAAAAGCTAATGAATACTCTCATGAAGGTCTAATCATCATCACATATGCTTATACAGCTTCATGAACAGGTCAGTTTGAGAAAACCAGCAGATCCAGCATCAGCCAAGTCTTGATGCTCCATTGTGCTGTTTATCAGTGCTGGCTGCCCCACATCCTTCTTGGCTGACTCATTCATTCATTCATCCACTCTTTCATCACTAGTTAAATGTTTACTGAGCACTTCCTGGCACCCTTCTGGTAGTGAAGAGATGAAAATCCTCTCTTAAGGGAGTTTATGTGTTAGTGTCACAGAGAAAATCAAAGCAGGTGTGTAATGGAACAGGATATATACAAAATGTTAGGGAAGGATGTTAGGAGGTGAGCGTGCATGGAGAAAAGGTGCTACTCTAGCCGAAGTGATCAGGTTCAAAGGAGCTAAGAGAAGTGAAAGCTTTTGCCTCCTGCTATAGAATAATCACTGGGGCCAAGGTGAGAGAGGTTTTACAGATGCAGTAAGCAACGTTCAGAAAGGTTTAATCATCATCATCATCGTCATCATCATCATCTAAATAATAATAGATTGAATTAAATAGGTTATTCCTGGGCCCAGAGAAGGTAGTGGAATCAGAATCCAAATCCCAAGCTTCTAACCAGTGCGCAGATTATCTCCTAGGGATAGGCAAGATGAGCAGCAGCCAAGCCACCTAAGGCCCTTTGCCACCCTTTAGGAATCCCAGAACAGCTACTGGCCCTCATCCTTCACCTGTACCCACCACACACCTCTTTAGCCACCTGTGCCTGGTTTTGAATTTGGGGTCAAAGTATTTAACTCTGTTCGACCTCTATAGGCTCTCACTGCTAAATACTTACAAAGAGGAAAATTGAAAAGACACAGTTGGTTGTGCCTTGGAATATGTATTTGTATCAAGAAAGCCGGGTGTGGTGGCGCACACCTGTAATCCCAGCACTCGGGAGGCTGAGGCAGGAGGATTGGTGCGAGTTCGAGGCTAGCCTGGGCTACGAAAGTGAGCTCAAGGCCAGCCTGAACTGCATAGCAAGACCCTGTCTCAAAAAGACAAAAAAAAAAAAAAAAAAAAAAAAAAAAAAAAAAAAAAGACCTTGTTGCCCCAGCACACTGCATGGTAACCAGTGCATCGTGTGGACCCAGCTTTCACTCTAGGCAATCAGATTACATTTGATAAGATGGGTTAAGGCAGAACAATATTTTTAAAGATATTCAATCAAAATGGAGCTGGGTTTTTTTGGTTTTTTTTGTTTGTTTGTTTGTTTGTTTGTTTTTTGTGGGACCAGGGTTCAAACTTGCAACCTTGCACTTGCCAGGCAGGCAGTTGTGTCACGGAGCTATCTCCCCAGCCCCATGGAGCTGTTTTGTTTTTTTTTTTGTTTTGTTTTTTTTGTTTTTAATGGCATACACCTTACTTACCTTAAAATTTCCCTTATCTAAAATACTGAAATAAGACATAATTTTATATGACGGTACACTTTGTATCTGATCCTTTACATATCCACACATATTTACATGCAAATGGATATGGACATGCTTTTACAATGCCACTTTCAAATAAAAATAAACAATTGAAAGTTCTAATCAGTTTGAAAATTGTTAGGATTAAACTTGCTTTCTTGTAAGAGCACATTTGTTTTGTAATAATGATTCAACTTGCTTTTCTCTTTAAGAAAGCACTATATTTTAGTAAAAGAAGACAAAGTGTAAAAGATTTTTCCTCATCAGCCCTCCCAATGTTCTTTTTACAAAAAATATTTGACAAAAAAAAAAATCCTCCTTTCAATATCTCCCTTATGTGACAATATTTTTAAACATCATTTCTGTCTGCTGATATGCTTACAGCTATTTTATGCATGCGATCTCACCATATATCAAAGGGTTCCCAGACATGTTTTGTCCACCTCTACCAACACATTCTGGAAATTTACCAGCAACTGACCCTTTCCTTTGGTTGACCATTCCTTCCTAGTACTAATTTGCAGTTACTGTATTCCCAGGAGAAATGCCCCCACAGAAGAGCATGTGGCAGCCCTTTTTTCTCCAAAGTGTTAGGACAATAGACTATCTCTTTACATCGCAATAATTCAAGGCCTGGCACATGGCAGCGTTCAAAACCTTTTGAAAAATCACTAGCCCAAGAGGAAGGAAGCAAGCATAAAGCTCTGGAGGGTGGTACATACACTTAGGATAGTTCCAGACCACCTTCCTGTCATGGCCTTCCCAATGTTGCCAGCGGGGAGCCTCACTCATTCATTTCCCAACTCTTTTGGATAGCGCTGGTCAGCTTTGCTGGCTGGACACCCTGCCCTCGCCACTGGTCTTCATGCAGTCAGGTTTTCCTGCATGAGACAATTTTTGTCACTCAACTTCTGTGAAAAGCTTGAAGTATTGTGCATATCAATTACTTTACTAGTTGCTGTAATCCTAAGAGTTATAAGTTGAAAATAACATTGTGTTTTTGATTTGAATTTCCCTGATGCTTAGTGATGGTCTGTATCTGATCATGTACCTCTTGACCATTCCTACCTCCTTTGGAAGAATGTCTATTCATAGCCTTTACCCATTTTAATTAAGTTATTGTGATTCTTTTTTTTTCTTTCAGTCACAGAGGTTGCTTATGTATTTTGAACATTAACTCATCCAATAGGCAGGAAATATTTTCTCCCATTCCATAGTTTGCTTTTCATTCTGATGATGTTGCTAAAATCGGAAGACCAGTGTGCTGTTGGTGGGAGTTTAAAATGGTTTGGCCATTATGAACAATACCATGTAGTGATCTCAATAATTTAAATGTGGTACTGTTATGTGACCAATAATTCCATCTCTTTGTGTTGATCCAAAAGAATGAAAATCAGAATCTTGAAGAGATCTTTTTACTCCCATGTCTTCACACCTTACTCACAGCAGCCAAGAGCTGTAAATACCCTACACATCCAGCAATGAATGAATGGATAAATAAAATGTGGTAATATAAGTACATACAGTGAAGTGTTACTCAGTTTTAAAAAAGAGAAACCCCTGTCACCACATGCCACAATATAGATGAACCTTAAATATATTACAGTAGAAGAAGCTGAAGGCATAAAAGGACAAATATTGTGTGATTTCCCTTACATGAGGTCCTTAAACTAGTCAAACTCCCAGAAGTAGTACTGTGATGGCCCGCAGCTGCAGAAAGCTTCCCACTGGAGATGAGATAGACTGGGAGCTAAGGTTCATTGAGTATAACATTTCAGTTGTGCAAGATGAAAATTTTCTAGAGAATTTCTGTATAACAATGTGCATATAGTTGACCAGATTTTCCTGTATACCTAAAATTTTATCATAATGTGAATTTCATAGTATGTGTATTTTACAACAATAATAAAAAATGTAATTATCAAGTCCACAGTTTCTTAAATATGAAATGACTTTCTCAAATCATAGTGCTAGCTAGGTAAAGAACCACACATAAGCCCACACACTTGTAACAATGACCCTGCTAATGCTGGGATCGCCACTTCTGCTGTCACTCCTCCCTCTGCCAGGTCCCTAGAAACTCAAGATCGAAGAGTTCAGATTCATCAGGACTGGAATTGGAAATGAATTTGGTCCATTCCCCAATGGGGCAACGTGAAAAACTGATAACATCTCTGACTACCAGTCCAGTGACTTCTGCTCCAATGAAAACATGAGCTGCACAGCACTGGTCCAAAAGATTCTTCTATCATTGAACTGCAAGAATTTTTAAGACATTATTTCCTTCACAAAACAACAATCTGAACTTCACATTTTCCACTTATGTATTCTGGTCTTAAGGGCTTAACAAAGAAGAAAAAATTATCTTTTTCTTTTTTTTCCATACAGAAGTCTTTTAAATATTTACACACAACTAACTACCTGATGGCCCTATGGGCTTCTCTCCTGGTTGAACATTCATGGTTAAATTGAATTCCCTAAACAGACATACTTTCCAGATTTCCTCTAACTCTGACCCTAGCCATTGCAGTCACCGTCTTCCACTTAAACACAATGTTGCTCAGGCCCTTTACCCTTTATCAGGTAGGAATCACGACCCTGAACATGTGTGTTAAATGTGGCCTAACCAATGTGCTGGTCCTCGCCACTGCCTGGATATTGCAGTACTTGCTACAAAGCCTAGGGAGATATTGGATGTTTGACAAACATATTCCACAACAGGGCTAGGGAACATTTCTGACCAAATAAATATTCCTAATCCTCTCTTATTTACTTTTTGGCAAATCAGCTCACCGATTCTACTTCTGCAGTTTTCTTTGTAGTTGAGCTCAGATCTTCCTGGTTACTATTATCAACATTTATATTGTTTATTCCTCACCTGTCTCTTACCCTGAGACCTTCTCATCATCAATGGCTGGCCCTGCCACACCTAATTTCAGTCACTTCTATGACTTCATATCAGCTATAGATAAAGTAAAACTTCTGATCAAGTCTGGTGTAGAGTTCTACAGAACTGTACCAGAGACTTTCTTCTGTCTTCATAGCAACCCATCAGCCTTACCCTTGGGGACAGTCATTTACTCTTATGCACCCAGTTATGCCATCATCCATCTTGCTATCCCTGCTTCTCTGTATAATTTCACAAGATGTCAGAATTTCTCTCCTCTCTCACACTGTTCCCATGGATTGGTTGACTGACTGATTGATTGAAACAGTAGAGAGTGGAGGTAAAGGGCGTCGCTCTGGATTAACCTACTTCACTTGAATCCAAGCTCGGTCATTTCTCAGCTTCAGCACCTTAAGCAAGCTAACTACTTTCTCTAGGCCATTCTTTCCACATCCGTAAGTTAGAAATAACAATAGAACCTGCTTTGCCAGAAAGGTATTGAGAGAAGTGACTGGAACTACTCAGTTGTAAATATCTTAGCACCTGGTACAGGTAAGTCCCTAAGTATATGATAATGAACTGCTGAGATGCCAGTTTATATCACTTTTGACATTAATCATAGAAAGGGGTCAGGAAGTAATGTTTACAAAGGGCTTACTGTATGCCAAGAGTATTTAGATAGACAGACAGACAGACAGACAGACAGATAATCTGAATGAACTTTTACCAAAAAAGTAGGTATTCTACATATAGAAATCAGTTTACACATGGGAGAACAGAGATTTCATAGACATTAAATAAACAACGAAAACCCCATGTAGCTGAAGAATTGTAGGTTCCTTCTGAGCTCAAACCTCTAGTCCTGCCCATCACCCTCTCTCCTTCTGCTTCCCTGCACTGAACACATAGCTGAGGCCAAGGATAGATGTTAATTTCCTACTTTAAGCAGACAGTGAAAGTCAGGATTCCAACAGGAATGACCATTTAACTTTCAGGCCATCTCAGGATTAGATCATTTATGAGCATAGGCAGTGTGTATCAATGGACAGAATTTTTGCATACAGTAAAAAATGCTAAAGAATGGAGATTCAAAGAGATATTTGTACAGTAGTATTTACAACAGCATTGTTCACGGTAGAAAAAGGGTGTAAATAGCCCAAATGTTCTTTGATCTGCTTAATAAACAAAAAAAACTAATTATACAAAATAGAATATTATTCAACCCTAAAAAGGAATGCAATGCAGTTACACGCTACAACAAGATGACCTTTGAAGATGTTATGCTAAGTCAATGAGTTAGTCAGTCACAGGACAAATACAACATGACCTGACATATAACCTATTTGCAATATTCAAACTCATAGAGACAAAAAGTAAAATGGTAGCTGCCAGGGACTGAGAGTACTAAGGAATGGATAGCCATTGTTTAATAAGTTTCAGCTTCGTGATGATTGTAAACAGTGAAAATATACTTATTGCTATTGAAAGGATATTTTAAAATGGTTAAAATGGTAAACTTTGCATTGTATGATTTTATCACAATAAAAAGCAACTTAAACTACCAAAGAAAAGCTAAGGACAATAAACAGAGGCTAAGTCCTGATGCAACTCTCACAGTGGTCTCAGGAAACATTATTGCCCTCAAATTTAAGATAGGAGCCCTGAAGCACAAAGAGGTTAGGAAAGCTACACCTATGGTCAAAAAATTAGAAAGAACTAGAGCCAGAATTTGCACCCAAGCAATTAGGCATCTGTGCTGTGCTCTGTGCCACACTTGACAAAGCAGACTGTTATCCAGACTCTAAAGATGACAAGCTCATCTCTGGGTCATTCTAGAAGTCACCAGAGAGCAGAGGCAGGGTCCTGAGACCAAACTGTCAAGCTGGTGAGCACCTGAGCATGCAGGAAGTGCCAGAAAACCCAGCCCTGGAAGCAGCCACCACTCTTCTCAGAGTGGCAATGCTGAGTTTGCCTCAAGTCCTGAATGCTTTCTCAGAGGCTCATAAATATCCCAGATGTGAGACACTCAGTTGGAGTCCATGGACAAGAAGACCATGTGGGTGAAATACCACTTCCTTGGCTCCTACTATTGCTTTGCACCAAAGAACTTGGACAGTTTCCTAGTAAAAGCTGATTTTTTGCCTTTTCTTGTCACTATTCTGTTTGACTGAGTAGAAGGAGCAAGATGAGGAGGAGGAGGAGGAGGGGAGGTGAATCTATGTGATAGTAGGGCTTGCTTTTTCCATTTGCATCTGTTTTCGTTCTACTTTTCTAAACCTTCCATTTTCTGCCACCTACATAGCCAACCATGCAGGAAGACAACTGGTGAGATTTTGTTTGGAGTTAAAAGTGTTCTGATTATACTACTATTCTTAGGGACAGATGTGCAAATGAGAGTTGACACCAAAAGTCAAGTGACAAAGTCACCCAACACAACACCTTCTGCTTTTTTTCCTGCTTATTGTCAGAGTTAGCTGCAACCTCAAAACCCTGATCTGATCGACACAAGAGTGGGTTGGTAGCCACTCCTAGTCATATCTAGCCAGTTTTATAGTTTGCATTACAAGGAGCTTTGTGATGACAACAGCAAAAGTATGGAAGCTGGAATGATTTTTTAATGTGATATAATTTAAAACAAGTTTTAATTTACAAAAATTTACCAAAAACAGTACAAGGCCATTTCATACGTTCTTCCCTCAGAGAACTCAATTGTTTCACAAATGTTCTAAAGATGTCCTTTATAGCAAAAAGCACTAGTCCACAGCCATGGATGATACCTCATTGCCATATCCTTTTCCTTTCCTTAGATCTGAAACATTCCTCTTGTCCTTTCATGTCTCCAGTCTTGATCTTTGGCCAACCACAAAGTGATCATTTTATAGACTGTCCTTTGACTTTAGTTGGTCCAACCTTTCCTATGATTAAACAAGGATCTGTCCTCCTGGAATATTTCTGCCATCACAGACCCAGGAGTGATGCTTGAGCTTCTTGCTGCATTCTCTCAGGTGGCAGGCCATGCTGAATTATCTCATCCATGTTAGCAGTGATTTTGATCACTTGACTAAGAGGTTCTCTTCCAAGTATCTCCACTATAAAGTGACTCTTTCCTCCTCATACTTAAGATAATGTGAAGTATATGAAAACATCTTCCATTATTCCACTGTTACCTGCTAGTTTTAACCCTATCATTTCCCCAAGTTCAGATCATTTTGATTGTTTTCAAGTTGTGATTTCCTAATTCTATTGGTCCTTCTACATTTGCTGGCTGGCATTCTGGTATAAAAAAAGAGCTATATTCTTTCCTACTCACCCACCCATGTGTCTAATTCATTTGTTTATGTCATGTTAACTCACGAATAGCTACTTTATTCAACAGATCATGATCCACTCCTATCATTATTTGACATTTAGATTTGTTCCAGATTTTGTGAACAAGAGCTCTTTTGCACTAGATCTTATGTCATTTTTATGTAGCTATACCTTTTCTTGAGGGAATCATTTGACTTTACTTCCCTATCCCACCTCTGTGGTCAGCCATTTTTCCAAGGATTTCAATTCTTTTCAGTAGAGAATAATAGGAAATAAATCTGGGCTTACATGCACTCAGCCCTACTGAAGACACCACAGTTAACAGCTCACTCCCCACATCCCCAGGGATTTTCCATCCCCATGAGGTCATCTTTGTCTATCCTATTTAAAATCTTGACACCAAACATCATCCTTAGTCACAACCTATCCTTCTCCCATTCTCCCATTTTGTAGGGTTTCTCCTAACACATATCATAAAACTTCATAAATAGTTCTATGTTTACTTCATCATGCCCTCCTCAAAACCCAGGAAACTATATGCTCCCTAAAGGCACTACCTCATGTGATCAAAACATATGAAAAATTTCATCTATATTAAGATAAAAAATATTTTGGAATCATCCAAGCAAAATGTCAAGCGAGAGTATATGTAATGTCCTAAGCTCAAGAGAGCTGTGGTCATGAAGGAAATGGCAGAAAGCTAAAACCCAAGACTGAGAACAATAGAACTATAGGACTTTAAATGCAGAAGTGACTAAATCCAGTATTTTTCAGCCCTCACACTAGCTAGAGAACAGAGAAGTAATTATGTAGGAATAGGAATTTTAGCCAAAATTCCTATGCAAGTCGTTATGGTGGCCCTGGAAAAAAACAACATCTTAGGGCAATGATTGTAGACATAGTGGTGGATTTTAAAAATACTTTGAAGAAACACTTCCTAGGACCATTGGTGACTCATTAGATATGATGACATAGAAAGGGGAAAGTGTCAAGAATGATACTCAGGTTATAGTTTGAAGAAAAGGTAATCAAATCTGGACCATGAAAGGCAGAGACAGAGAATAAGGCTTTAGAAGAGAACATTTATTTTGGTGAAGAGTTGCCCAGTAAACTCCCTGGATTTCCCACCTGCCAGGGAGCCAAATTTCCCTATGGATTAAGAAGCAATGATGGAGATACTCAAGACCCAAGATAACAACCAGCAGGCAACATGGGTACCCAAGCAGAGAAGCCCCCCAAAAGCCCAGGAACAAAGAACCACATTCCAGTCTTTTCACCCACCTCTCCTCCCTCCCTTTCCTCCCACAAATGTTTCTTTTCGTAATTGTCTATAAAAGATTATTGTCTGCATTTTATTTAATTATTCTGTATGAAGTAATTGTGAGAGAATAATCAGCAGTTTGCCGATAATAGACATTTCATAAAAGAACACAAAAGACGCTAATAAAGGCAGAGCCAGCCCCATCGCTGTCATTATTAGTTTCTCTACATCTTTAATTCTCATACATTTTTATTATTTGCCTGAAATTAATTGTCCATTTCTTTACCCAATCAGGTTTATTACAAGTGGGCCCCTTCTAAACAGTGATACTATTTGTGTGTTTATTTGGTGAATGGCCCAATAGAGCTTGTCAACACTGAAATATCTATCTAGAAGCCTACAAGGAAAAGAATCTTAAAATCATTGCATCTTGGCACTCTCAAAGACCTTCTGAGAATTCAGCATTCTCTACCCCTCTGCTCCTCTCTGCTATCCTTGCTTTACAAGAGAGAAATCTGAATCACTGGAACAGTCCACACCGCTTGTTAGTGGCAAGATCTCTTGCATGTCTCTTCAGTGATGAAGCTAGAGCAGGATTTAGCCATCCCCCCAGGAAGTGCAGCTTCCTGTCATTGGTGCGAGCCTTTGCAGAAGCCAGTGTCTTGGCTTCACTACTCCTGTGAGAAATATTAGAAAGGTTTTACTGTCAAACCCTAACAAGTAAGCTCCTAACAAGCTTACTATGAATAAGACAGTCTAGTACACTTTACCAGGATGCATCAGTCATCTTGTGCTGCCATACCTTCAAGTAGATGGCTTAAACTTTAAAACAAATTTAAAAGAATCTAAAGAAATCTATTTCCCTGTAGTTTTGAAGGCTGCAAATCTGAGATCATGGGGCCAGCAGGGTCGGCTTCTGATGTAGCTTCTCTCCTCAGCTATGATGGCTGCCTTTGCACGGTGTCCTCACATGGCCTTTCCTATGTACAAAGGAGAGAGAGATCTCTGATTTGTCTTCCTCTCCTACAATACCAACCTTATAAGAGGAAGATTCCACTCTCAGGTCCTCACTGAACCTTGATTAGCTCCTTACTGTTCTGTCTCCATAACATGACTGGGAGCTAACACTTTGATGTACTGTCTATGTCTTAACACTGAGCAAACTAACCTAGGCTCTTAGGATTAGATTTATGAGGGTCAGACCCTGTGGAGCCAGGGACTAGTGATCTAAAGATTCTTCTCAGAAAGCTTGACTTTCCATTGTACCTCATGCAGTGGGTCTCAAGCAAGATATTTAAGCCTACTTAGAGCTACAGAAGTAGACACTTATCTCATGTCAACTTTTAGAATCTGAGTTGTCTTAACTGGTCCCAGCTACTGTCCCACTGCTGCCTCAGCCAACACATAGCACATGGCTGATAGCTTTCCAAAGAGGTGCATGCCAGCTCTAGTCTATGGGTCTGCTTAGAGAAACTATCATGGAAGTAAATCCTGCCATTTTAGTTCACATAATAAGCCATTACAATTATGAACCTCCCCATGTTGCTTGCTTAATTATTACCTAAGTCAGGTTGAAATGCATTTGGTGGAAATCAAGCTGCCTTTCTTTGAACTGAGGCAAAAAACACTTTACTCTTCACTATTAATATCATTGCTGGGGAAATCAAGCTGGCATATGTTTTCAGTAACCACCACTGAGATCATTTTTCTCTCTCTGGGGTAATTCTAGGAAAGAAAAGCATTCAAAATATTATATTTGCCATCCCCTAGCACATTCATGTCATGTAGCACCTACAATTAATGAGTGGTACTTGTGAGGATATGAGTCATTACAGCAAAGCATTTAATTCCATTCTTCTCCAAAGCACTGATTTAATCCACCCAAGTTAAGCCAGACCTGTAGCACAACTTTGCTGAATAGAGCACCATGAGATAAAACAGGCTGGCCAAATGACAGCAATTTTGCACGTGTACATAGCAGCTTCCAGCCTGGGATCTCCAAGAGTTGCTTCTCACATGGTAATTAATGGCACCTCTAAGCGTTACATTAAACATTTAATTGAACAGTTAAATGTGGATTAATGAGGCCATTAATTAATACAGCAGGGAAGTCTGTAATTCTTATCTGTGGACCGCAGAAAGGATTTCCTCACACCATGTGTTTGAAACTCCATCATGAAAATCCAAAATCATGAAGCTTTTGGGAATGGAGGTGGGAGTGACAAGGATAAGAGTAGCATGTGACTAGACAGAAGAAAGTCCAAATTTGAAGGCATAAGTTCAAGACAAACCCTAGTGTGTCTTTATGTACATCATTTTCCCTCTTGTATCTTGATGTCCTTATCTAAGACATGATAGCCTAAGGGCTGGCAGGATAGCTCAGTGGATTAATGTGCCTGCTTAGGCAGACACAGGGCCCAGTGTTGGATCTCCAGCCTGCCATGCCAGACCCTCCCCTGGGACATGCTGAGATAGTGATTAAGACTGGGTATGATACACTGATGTACACAGGATGAATCAGATATTGGTCTTAAGAACCTTCAAGGGGTTCAGCATATTGATTATAGCACAATGTAATGCTAAAATTATGTTTGGAATACATGTCACTCTTGTATTTTTGATAAAAAAAAAAGACTGGGTATGATGGGTGTGCCTGTAATCCCAGGACTTGGGAGGCTGAAAACAGGAGAAATTACTGAGTCTGATCTGTGTAGTGAGACTCTGTAGACCTATACTAAATATAAAAGAGAGAGAGAGGAAAGAAAGAAAAAGAAAGAAAGGAAGAAAGGAAGACAGAAAGGCAGAAAAAAAGAAAGAAAGAGAGAGAGAGAGAGAGAGAAAAGAGGTAGGGAGGTAGGGAGGGAGGGAGGAAGGGCGGAAGAAAGGAAGGAAGGAAGGAAGGAAGGAAGGAAGGAAGGAAGGAAGGAAAGATAAGCCATGTGTCATTGTCCCTAAGAGCTCTTTTACTTAAGCTGTGCTTTGGCCTCGTGAATTTAGCCTAGTGAGTTGTGCAGATGGTCCAGTTACTTAGGTTCTTGATAGATTTGTTGGCTTCTGCTCATCAGACATTTGGCATAGACCTCCACGCCCATCACAGCTTGCCAAGAAGGAAAAGCAGAGCACTGAACTTGGATTCACAAGTCTTACCTGTCCACCCTTTTTCTAAAATGAGGTTCTAAAAGTCAACAGATGCAGCTCACTCTACAGTTCCTCATTTTTTAAATGCAGACATGCAAAGATGACTAAATGAGATGCTTTACATGAGAAGCAAAAATGTGATGAATGTGAGCACTTATCTAAAACATGATAGGCTAAGGGCTGGCCAGATAGCTCAGTGGATTATGTGCCTGCTTAGGCAGACACAGGAGCCAGTGTTGGATCTGGTTGTATTGTGAGTGTTTTTATTGCCATGACACAGGGCTGGGGACAGTCAGTTCTAGCAGTCTTATCTTTGTGTATCTATGGCTTTTCAACTCCTCCACTCATCTTACTGCTCACTCTGGAGTTTGTTTACTTAAATATTGTTTTTGGTACTGTGCATGTTTGCACAAATAAACTATTACCAAATCCTGTTATGACCCGAATCACTGAGCTTAAAGGGGAGCTTCCTGCAGAGCATTCCATCTACAGAAGAATTTTCAGGATTCTCCTTAGCTAAAAATAAAAACAACAGACAGATTAAAGTTGGATGTAACCTGTTCCAGCCCGACCCAAACCGCACCGCTGGAAGCCAAGCCCGCGTGCCCACCGCGGGTAAGCTCCCGGCGCCCCTCTGCCCCGCCTCTCCGTTCCTGCGACTAACTTCCTGTTCCAGTCCCGACCGAGTCCCAGCCGGTAGCAGAGCCCACGCC
>PVJA010000580.1:115007-162989 GCA_004027025.1 Myocastor coypus | reverse complement strand
GCAGCATGTGGTGCCAGGGATTGAACCACAGTCCCTGAAGTCGACTAAGCTTACTTAAGCAAGTGCTTTAGATCACTGAGCTATTTCACCGGCCCAAGGCTGGGATTTTTGAAAGCTTGCAAATCCACATCTGTGGTAGGCCAAGACCACAGTCTTTGGAAGTATACAGATGTGGCCTGTAGCCCCACTGCTGTGACTTGTCACAGCACCACAAGGAGCCCTGTCCTGGGCAGTTTCTTCTTTGTTTCTTCAGTACTGGGATTTCACTTGGAGGTTCATACATGCCAGGCAAGTGTTCCGCAAGCTACATCCTCTGCACTTTTTGCTTGATTTTGAGGCAGGGTCTCCTTAAGTTCCCCAGGCTGGCCTCAAACTTGTGATCCTTCTGCCTCTGAGGACAACTTGACTCCAGAGAAGGAGCATCCTCCTTATAACCAGGAGCTACTACATTTGTGTGTGTGTGTGTGTGTGTGTGTGTGTGTGTGTGTGTGTGTGTGTTTAGGGACGGCTCAGCCTGCCCTGGGGGTGGGGCTGGAGCAGTATGCGGTGCTGGAGATCAAACCAAGGTCCCTGCAGTTGTCTAAGCTTGCCTAAGCAAGTGCTTTAGACCACTGAGCCATCTCGCTGGGCCCTACATTACTGTTGTTACAGTGAGAGGGCCTAGCAGAACATGGGAACTCTCCGTTCACAGCCATGGTACCTGTGAAGATTCCTAATTCAGGTTCCTGGATACTCAGGAGACCCCAGACCCTGTCATCCTGCTGGCTGGTCTAGGGGCACAGGAGGGGCACTGGTTCAGTCCTGCTCTAGCACCTTGCCAAGGGCAGGGAGGGAGAAGGTGGGCTTCTGCAAAGGCTGCTGGGCCATTAGGGCTGCCTCTCCCAGACTCCACCCCACAAGTTAGGAAACTCCCACGGACCTTCTGTCTTCATGTACCTGATCCCGGTTCTTCACCAGCTCCAAGCTGAGGTGACCCAGATTCATCTGGGTCTCTGCAACATCTTGAGAACATCTGGAGAGGACCGTAGCCAGCTATGGGGCAAAAGGGAAGACATCTGTGGGGTCCTCACACGAGAACCCACTGGCAGCGTGGCTGGACCACTGACCACCCTTAGCACACTCACAGTCTGTAGCTTGTCCCTCAGCTCTGTGGCCCTCTTCAGCTCGCAGACCTCAGGTTTCTCCAGTGTCCTAGCTGTGCTGCTGGGCCTTCAGAAAAGGAAAGAGAAAAGCTGCATTTGAGGAGAGACCTAGAAACTCCATGAGCACTGCTGAGCAGGACCTCTTCGAGGCAGCCATGCTCACTCTCAGGTCTAGGGGGAATGGAGTCTTGTGTTTGGGAGAGGAACCAACTGGAAGAGGGCCCCACATACCACAGCTGTGACACTGTTGAGTACTGCAAAGAATAAAAATGAGATTGGATTCAGACTCCTTGCATCTGTGAAAATGTATGAACGCAGACCTGACCAGGAATGTTTGTAACTGCACAGAAAGAATGAAGCTCCTTTCCAGTAGAAACTGCATTCTATGGTATCTCAGGGCTTATTTTATTTTATTTTTTGGCAGTACCAGGGATTGAACTTGGTGCTTGCCAGGCAAGTGCTTAATCCAGCCGAGTTTATTGATAAAGGAAACCCCTTCTTTGAAGACTACTAGACAATAGCCTGCTAGGACTTGGAGTATCAGCTCCCTGTGGCCCCAGTGAAACAATCAAGGAAAGGGTCAGGCTGTTCCTAGCCAGTGGTGTTGATGTGATGCCCCTACCACAGCCATGACGCACAGCAACACAGAGTGTAACTTGAATCCACGCAGCCTGCAGCGCTCCTGACATACAGGAAGTGCCAGGAAAAAAGAACCAGCCAAAAAGCACCAAGAGGAAGGTACAGACAAGTCCTCAAGGCTAAACAATGGCTGTGGTCCCTCCACTACACCAGAGGCATGAACAGCAGGAAGTGGGGGAAGGGAACCGGTGCTGGCTTCAGATGTGAAGGGTGGAACAGCCAAGTACAAGGTGTGCTCTTGGATGGGGACCTCATTTGGAAATGGGTTGTAAAGGGAACTTTGGGGATCAGTAGAAACATTTGAAAGGAGATGAGCACCAGATGAGATCAAACCACATTGCCACAGAGGGCCAAGCTCATTTGCCAAGATTAGCAGAGTATAAAATAGCAGACACAGAAAGCTCTTATGTTGGCTAGTCCTGTATACAACCCTTTACAGTAGGATTCTATGTATTAGGCAAGGAAATATTATTAAAGTGTAAAAACCTGTTTCTAGGAGGTAGTGGGTGATATTTCAATTTATGTTTGTCTAGCTGTACATTTTAACTCCCTACCATTGATGTATATATTTAAATATTTTTGTTTATTGGTTGATTCATTGATTGCAATATTGGAGATTAAATACAGGGCCTTTGAGCTATATCCTCTGCCCCTTTTCAATCTTTTGAAACAAGTTCTCACTCAGTTGTCAAGTTGCAAGGCTGGGCTTGAACTTTTGATACTCTTGCCTCAGCCTCCCAGAGTGCTAAGGTTCCAAGTGTGTACTCCACTGCCCTGTATCACCAGCATAACAAATGCTTTTAAACTAATAATTAAGAATGAAGACAGCTGGGCATGGTGGAGTACGCCTGTAGTCCCAGCATTTGGGAGGCTGAGGCAGGAGGATCGGTGTGAGTTCAAGACCAACCTGGGCTACAAAAGTGAGCTCAAGGCTAGCCTGCACTACATAGTGAGACCCTGTCTCAAAAAGACCAAAAAAAAAAAAAAAAAAAAAAACCACCCCCACATGCTTTAGCTCAGAAATGAAGGGTCAGGAGGGAGCAGGCAAGAAGAATCAGGAGGGAACTTTGGAAGTCCATGAAGGCTGGGGTCTATCTTGCCATGAGCTGTCCCTGGGGCTTAGCAAAGTGTGTACGCATAGACATGTGCACATGCACAGAGAGAGAGAGAGAGAGAGAGAGAGAGAGAGAGAGAGAGAGACAGAGAGAGAGAGACAGAGAGAGAGAGAGACAGAGAGATTGCACGCTGGGCCTAGAACATTTGATGGCAGCAAAGAACAAGATTGAGCTAGTTGTAACCACATGGCAGAGGTGTGTGTGTGTGTGTGTGTGTGTGTGTGTGTGTGTGTGTGTGTGTAGCTAGATTTAAATCTGGTCCTACGGCCACACTTGTCATCTTTATGGCCTCAGGTTCTTCATCTACGAAATGGAAGACAAATTTCTTTCTTGCTACAAAGGTGTTTGTGGGGATCCAACAGGACCTTAGGGATAAAGGGCTTGAGAGAACAAATTTATATGAACACACACATTTTGGGGAGAAGCTAGAAGAAGCCTTAGGATCCCCATAGCCAGGCCGGGCTGCCCAATTGGTACCTCTAGGGGAGCAGCAGCCACCAAGCATGCTAGTTCACCTTCCCAGGATTGCGTGTCCTTCCCCGAACTTCCCCTCTGTTTCTGTCTGACTCTGTCTGGCCAGGACACTGGTCGCCAGCACCATGGCTTCAGCATACCCCATAGCGGCCTCTCCACCCTCCAAGGCCTCTTCCTCTGTTTCTGCGCAGACCTCCTGACCTCCCCAGGCAGGGGCTCCATCCTTTTGGCCTTCATGTCCTGGTCTTCCAGGATGGCTTTTGTGCTGCTCTGCCTACCTTTACAGTGACCCCTGCCCTGCTCCTCTGTCATCCTCTCAGGACAGAAGAGCAGCACTGGCCCCTCTGTGTGACCTGACACCACACCCAGCCCTTGACCCCTTCCTGTGTAGGTAGAAGCTACTCAGAGTTCTGTGGCTGGATCCTTCCTCTTTGCCACCCCTGCAGGGGCTCAGCCTTGCCCTTGTCTTCTGATTTTTTTTTTTTTTTTTTTTTTTTTTTTGTGACAGGGTCTCACTGTGCTCTGCAGGCTGGCCTTGAGCTCACTTTTGTAGCCCAGACTGGTCTCGAACTTGCACTGATCCTCCTGCCTCAGCCTCCCGAGTGCTGGGATTATAGGCGTGCGCCACCACGCCCGGCTAGCCTTGCCCTTGTCACCTGAAGATGCTCCTGTTCCTCCCCTATGCCCTCACTGCCTCCAACGGCCCCAGCGCCCATGGTGTGCTGTCAAGAGCCAGGCAGCCCTGCTGGGCACCTGTCCCCAAGGCCATGAGAGGCACTTCTGGCATGGTGGCAGTGTCTGTGCTGCCTCTTCCCATCTCTCTGTGAGTAAGGCTGCAGCTGCCTCGGGCTCCTGGACTCAAGCCCCACTCCTGCTTCTCAGCAGTGGTCTGGCCATGGCATCTTCCTTCACCTCTCACCCCCAGGCCTGCCAGCTCCTCCCCACACTCTCTTTCCACACTGCCATAGCTGTGTCGCCCAAGACAGGACAGAGGAAGGCTGGTGCATTGCTGGGTACCAGGAGAGCGGAAGAGAGGGAGAAGGGCTACGGGGTCCTAGCTGGCCAGAGCAGGACACCTACCTCTCAGTGGTCAGGCTGCTGCTGAGGAAGAGGAGGCCAGTCCTGGTGACCTCTATGGTCTGCCTGCATGTGGCCTGCAGCACTTCCCTGCTCGAGAGGAACTTGAGTTAGGGCCGCTTTGTCCAGGGTGCCAGTGCAAAAGTGTTCCAGATGGCCTGCCCTGTGGTCCCTCTGTGTCACCCCTGTCCTCACAGGCACTCACACGACCCAGTGCAGACCCCGCAGCATCAGCTCCTGCCCACTCAGCAGAGCCCGCGCCAGCCTCAGTGCCTGGTGACCAGCGCCCAGCACACCCTGAAACACGCAGAGGGCAGGGTCAAGTCCCACATGCCCTACCCCTGTGTCACACACACCCCGCCCCTGGGGGCTGCCCTCACCTTAGCAGTGCTGTAATCTGCCTGCAGGTCTACTTTGGGGACAAACTTGGGGATGTCCACAGCAGCTGCAAAGACCCTGTATAAGTGGCCTGCAGACCCCGGAGGTCACCAAAACCAGCCTCCTCTTCCTCAGCAGCAGCCTGGCCACTCATACAGGATCAACATCCTTGTTCCGGGCACACACTCGCCCTCTGCCGTCATTGCTGATCTCGCAGTCCTCAGGCTTCCCAACTCAACCAAATCCCCCACCTTCCAAACCCAGACTTTCACGTGGCCTTCAGTTGCAGTTGTTTGCTGCCACCTTTTGGGCATTTTTGAAACTATACCCTAAGGTTAAGGCCCATTTCAACAGAGAAAGGGCTAAACCTTGTTCTTCAAGATTGTCTTTCCCCGCCTCAGAGGAGGATGAAATTGGGGCAGTATTCCAAGAAAGGAATGATATTTTTTTCTAGAACCCAGAGAAAGAACTTGGATTCCTGGCCACCTGCCCTTCCAACATAACCATCCTGCACCAATCACAGGGACTAGATAGCATATTACATGCTAATGTCCCTGTTTCAAGGAGAGCTTTTTTCACAGCTCTGAGGAACACAGGAAGCCTTCATAAGTCCTGTGGCATCTTAGAGGCAGGAAAAGAATTAAAATTCAGGCCTGCCTCTGTACCATGTGGGAAAAAAAAAAAAAAAACCCAAAAGGAAAACTGCCCTGGGTTGTAACCCCTGAACCCTGGAGGAGATCCTCACCAGGACAAAAGATCTAGCTTGGGTCTACTCACGGTCCCTGAAGATCAGACCCTTGGGGGTGTCATTGGCCATGCTGAACAGGGTCAGGGGGCTGCTGGCAGTTGTATGGCCAATGTACTGTGCTGAGAGGCTGGGCTCAAAGACACAAAGGTGACCCTCAAAGAGGTACTCTTGATGCTGGGGGGCCACATTTGTCTGCTTGTGTACAGCCTCCAGAAAGATGGCGATCCTGAAATGGTAGGGGGGTGTGGGAAGGTTGGGGGGCAAAGCACAGCTGGAGCTTTGCCCACAGAAAAAGCTCAGCCTTCCAGGGACACCCTGCTGGTCCTCTCCCTCACTGAATATGGAGAGATAAAGGGTGGGCTCTGTATGTTATAGACAAATGGAAACAGAATGCAGAAATCCCAGGGCCCAGGATCTGCTTTTGTACCTGTTTTTGCTGCTAAAATTCTCCTAGTCCCATAAAGCATCCCACAAAGTGCTTCAGAAAATATATCCCACACATATGCATTGTGCACCCCCCCCAGGTTTATAATACACATTCACTTTCTAAAGGACACTGAAATCTCTGAGGTGCCAGCAAGAAAACTTGCCTACCTCTGTGGAACTAGCACTTTTCCAAGCTAAGTTTGGACCCGAAGCTTTCCTGTCTACTAAGTCTGCAGCTGCACATCCAGCTGCCTGAAACAGAGGCTGCTGTTCAGGCAGAGAACGTCCCCACCTCCCTTTGTCTCCACTCACGTGTTGTGGGCGTGGATGTAGACGTGGTGCAGAATGGCCTGTGACAGGGAGAAGACGTGGACCACCACCCGCTGCAGGATATTACTGGTCTCCGCAAAGAACTGATCGAAGCCCCAGCACTTGGCCTCTTCCACCTCCAGGATGTTGGCCAGGATGGGTACCAGCTGGCTCTGTAGCCCCCTGCTCTCCCAGGACATGAGATTGTCAAGGGCTGGGACAGGGTGTATCCTGCTTACATAGCTATGGGGGTTCCTGGGGGTAGCCCCGAGGCCCAGGACCCAGATGCTGTGGCAAGACAGACAGACTGAGGAATTTCTGAATTCTTTCTTTCTTTCTTTCTTTCTTTTTTTGCAGGACCAGGGATTGAACTCAGGCCTTTGTGCTTGCCAGGCAAGCATTTATTCTACTGAGCTAGTTCCCTGGCCCCCTGAGGAGGAATTTCTGTAAAGCCCAAGATGACACAGGCAACGTGGTGCACCCAGCCTTCAGCGGGCCTGGGCTCTGGTCTGCACTCATCAGAGAAAGCACTGTCCACTCACATGGACAGCTGGCAGGTGATGGGGAGGCCATAACTCCACTCCAGCGGCCCATTTTCTCGCTTCTGTATGCCTGCGATGGCCCCTGCTGGCTTCTCCGTGGTGATCCGGTACCTGGGGCAGGTGGGACCAGGTGAGCAAGTTCCCCAGAGCTCAGCACTCTTCAAGGGGCGAGGAATTCAGCAGAGGGCTGGGGCCATTCTTGGCTGGATGTAGGACCACACAGCTGGCACCTGGGCTGAGGGTGTGCGCCTTGACTGATCTGCTAATTGACGTTGTTTAGGGACCCATATTTAGAGGCAAGAGCCAGAGGATTGGGGGCCAGAAAGGTTAGGGGAGGTCATTAGTAGAACTGTTTCACATGTTTGAAGGGACATGGGAACCCTGACTTAACTCTGTCTCACCCAGCTGCTAGGGCTGTGGTGCCATTCCTATAGAAGCTTTCTGGGATGTGAACCCAGCCCATCTGGAGGCAGCAGGCCCAGCCCATGTCCTGCTGTCCTATCCCACAGCTCTCTCTTCTGCCCTGCCTGGTAGCCAAAGCTCAGGCCAGCTCACTGTGTACCACTTGTACCTTCTTTCTCTAAAGTTCATAAAAATACTCTTAGCTCCAGTCCAATGGCCATTTTCCCACCTGTTCCCTACACCCACTGTGGAACTTGTCCCAGGACCAGGTCCTTTCTGCGGTTAGCTTCCATCCAGGTTCCACGAACTGTTGAGTCTCAAAGCTTCCCTGGGCTCTGCAGTTTTGCTACAATATCCCCTTAAATCTCTTTGCTTTGGGAAGTACCCTCTGGAAGTAACTCCTGTCCCCAGCAGAAACTGGAACCAGGCCTCAGACCCGGCAAGTTTGCTCCACCTTCAGTTGGAAGGGGGCTTTGGACAGATCTCCATGATCCTCCACAGAGGGAGCCTGCAGAGGTGTGGTGGGGAGGCTGGGGAGCAAGAGCCAAGCATTCGAGCCCAGCCTGGGAGACTTGATTAGACTGTTTCAAAATAGAAAATAAATGACGAGAGAGGCAGCTCAGTGGTAGAGCGCCCCTAGTATTGTTGATGGAGTGGGGAGGTGAGACTGAGGTCCTCTCTGGAGAAGCCAGGGAGCATTCACCTTCTAGACTAACAAAGGCACTGAAAGGAGCCTGGTGTCATGTAGGGGACAGTATACAGCAGCAGGGTCCAGGGCCCCCGGGGGCCAAGTGTCCCCTGGAGAATGTCCCAGACCCAAACCCCCTCACTCCTTGCCACATACATGATCTCCTTGTTGCGCCGTGGTCCACCAAAGGGGACAAAGGGTAGGCTGCCGGTGGCTGCATGGTACAGGGTTACCCCGATGCTCCAGAGATCCACAGTCACCCCGAATGCCTTCTGCTGAGGCTTGTGCAGCACCGCCCGCTTGTATATGTCGGGGTGCTATGGAGAGAGAGTCAGAGGGCAGCCAAAGAGGGCCCCCCACCCATCAGATTCTTTCATGACCTTTCAGCTGTTCTAGCACTTGGGAGGCTGTGGCAGGATGATTACCATGAGTTCAAGGCCAGCCTGAGCTATCTAGTGACTTCAAGCCCAGCCTGAACTATGTAGCAAGAACCTGTCTCAAAAAAAGAAAGGATCACCATGTCCCTCCCTCCTCCATTAGGGTCCCACTGGCTGGGGCAGTCAATGATTCCTGCTCTTCTAAAGAATAAGATGGGGGTAGGGCTGAGCTAGGACCCTGCAGACCCCTTCCCGTGGGAGGCAGACACTGCAGGCAGCAGTCCTGGCAGGTCACTCACCAGGTATTCCTCTGTCCCATAGACAGAGATGAACTTCTCCTCGTCGTCCAGCTCCCGGGCAGCCCCAAAGTCCGTCAGCTTGTAGATGCTCTGGCCCTCCTCCCCAACCAGGCGCATGATGTTCCCAGGCTTGATGTCTCGGTGGACGATGCCATTCTCCCGCAGGTGGTTCATGCCAGCCACTGGGGACAGACGGGCCTAGGGCTCATCTCAGGAAAGCTGCCCTGGGGTCCTGACACGCAGGTATTCTTGAAGGCAACAAGGGCCAGCACAGAAGCAGAGCAGAATTGGGCACAGGGTAAAGGGGGCATCCCAAGGCTATGGCGCTCCTCTGGGGTGTGTGTGTGTGTGTGTGTGTGTGTGTGTGTGTGTGTGTGTGTGACGATGCACCTAACGACACACGACTTTCACCAGCTTTATGAGCCAGCACAGCAACATCCAGCACATCATCAATGAGCCCCCTGCAGACAAGGCTCCCACCATCTCTAGAACGTTCTCATCTCCCACCATGGAAGCACACTGAGCTACAACTCCAGCCCAGCCCATATCTTTTGTAAAAATCTTTGAGACAGGGTCTCCTCAAGTCATCAGGGTACCTAGGTAGGCTAGAACGTGCAATCCTCCTGCCTCAGCCTCCCAGAGTGCTGGGATTATAGGCGTGAGACTGAGAACACCCTTCCTTTTCAAGGCTGGATTGTCATCCGCTGCAGGTGGCCCCACACTGTCCCCTTTTGGGCTGTCTCCACTTTTTTGGCTCTTGTGAATAATGCCACTTTCCACACTGGTATATGATCTGTTTTGAATGCCATTTTTCAACTGCAGTTGTTTTTTTTAAAGCAGACACACAGATTCTGTCTGTGGGTGGAAAGCCTGCTGGGTCCAGGGTGGCCATTTGGTTTAGGATCCTGTTCCACATTATGTCACCCAGCTTTGCCCAGTCCATGGGGTGCAGGCTTGGGGCCTGGAGGACAGGAAGGACCACTCACCCACACAGCGCAGCACTACCAGGAACTCCTCCTCTGGCAGCCCGAAGGCATTCTCGGGGCTCTCCAGCACGCTCAACAGGCTCCCGCTGGGGCAGTATTCCATGACCAGTACCTTCTGTTGGCTGGCCCCCTGCAGGAGGACAGGGAGGCTCAGGACAGGCACCACCCCACCCCGCAGACAGGTGGCTCTTCTCCAAGTCCTTCTTCCTGGGCTGGCTGTCACTGCTTGGCCCCACATTCTGGAATCTAAGGCTGCCTCTTCTAGGAAGCCCTCTCAGATTATGCACAGATGCCCAGTTCTTTCCCAGGTGCTGACCCACCTTGCCTCTGCCTCTCACCTTCTTCCCTCCCCTCCTGCATGTGACTCTGATTACCATGGACCAAGACTCTAATCACAGAGCTCCCCCCTCCCCAGACTCTGAGAGTCAAGGATGAGGCCTTCCATCCCTGACCAAACATGGGGCTTACCGTCTCCTCCACCGCGAAGAGCTTGACAATGTTCTGGTGGTTGAGCTTACGTAGCACCTCAAACTCTCTTACCTGCACTTCTCGGGGCCGCAGGTAGCTGATAGAGTTGAAGACCTTCACAGCCACCAGCTCCCCAGATTTCTGCCACAGTGAGAGGGGGCAATATGGGAAGACTGCAGGTCCTACCCACAGGGAAAAGCCACCCTCTGTGGGCCTCTGTCCAGGCTCTCCTGCCAGGTCTCAGAGGCACTCCGACCTCCAGCTCCTTCCCTCCTCAGGGTACACTGGGAGTTGAACAAGGCCTAGCGTCCCAGATGTCCTGTAGACTGAGGCTGTGGGTGTGGTTTCATCAGGGCCATGGGCAAGCTGAAAGGGCAGCCAGGCTGGAGTTGGAATCAGGCTTGCCTGGCTGGACTCTGAAGCCTATGAATGGAGTGGCATCTCCGTAGAGCTGAGCAGCAGGTGCAGAGCAGGGCAGGCGGGTCCCGCCTCCATCCTGCCGACCTGAGAGCCCATGTGTACTCAAAGCTGTGCTTTGTGTCATCCCCACGAGCCTGCACCTGGTGGGTCCCTGCTTCGAGCTCATAGAACAGCCACACAAGCCCACTGGGGCTGCTGGGCCCTGCCTGGCTAAGGGCTGCCTGGACTGCTACCTACCTTGTTGCGGGCCTTGTACACGCTGGCGGTGGCCCCCTGCCCCAGCAGGTCATCTGTGTGCCACAGGTAATTGGCTGTGCTCTGCATCTCCTGCCCCGGCCTGCCTGGAGAAAGTAAACCACCTGCCACCTAGAGAAAGTGAACAACAGTGGCCCTAGGCCTCTGCTTCTGCCCTAGAGAGCCAGCCACGGGTGCCCTGAGACTACCTCATGCCAGGCTTCATGTGGCCATTTCACAGGCAAGGGAGCAGGGAAGGGGAGGCACAGAAGGGCTGAGTAACTTCCTCCAAGAGGCCCAGGGCAGCAGAGAAACAGCAGCAGCAGCAGCAGCAGGGCCGCAGCCCCAGGCTGTGCCCCATCCTCACCCTTCCCAGGCAGGCTGCTCTGAAAACAAACCTTGCTGCTTCACAGAGGACTGTAGGACTTGGGCATCCAAGCCTGGTGCTGTCCCAGAAGCAGAGGCAGTGCAGGAGGAAGGGCCCTGGGTCAGGCGGTGGGGCAGTGGTGCCTGTCACACCACCACAGATCTCCAGGATTGCAACACCAGCCTGGAGCCCCCACCCCCACCCCCACCCGGCTTGCCTGCCTGGCCACCACTTCCTGCTGCCTAGGCCCACAGCTGCTCCTCTCCACCAGGTGCTGGTGCAGAGGGCAGGGCTGTGGAGGGAGGATCTGAAAGCCCTCCACAGTTCTTCCCCATCTCTGCTCCCTCCCATCCCGTCCTCCTCCTTCCTCCACAGCAGCTGGTTCCAGAAAGTTGGGCCTCAGGGCTTACAAAGCCTGTCTGAGAAGCAGGATTCAGCCTGGCTCTGTGGGGATGCTTGGGGGTAGGGGCACAAGAGGGTCACCATCCCTCACCATTTGAACTAAGGCTGGGCAGACAAGGAACTTTTCCTGCTGCAGTATCTCCTTGTTTCTCAATCTGCAGGTCACCAGTGTCATAGCCTGGAATTCTATGCTGCTTAGCTCTGAACCTTTTCTCTCTGGAATCATTTTTAAAGACACAAATGCTATGACATCCAGTGAGTGCTTGAGCCAGTGGCCTCTTGAGGACTGCAGGACCTCAGATTGCACCACCTTCCTCCCTCTCTCCTGAGGGCTGGTCCTTGAGGGGGGCTGAGCAAAGCTGAGGAGGCAGTAGGTGGCCGGTGGCAGACACTGTGCTGCAGGCGCTGTGGTGCAGGTGCACCCGTGCCCTGTCCTGAGCTTGGGTGTGCTGACTGTAGGGCACCTGGTCTGTCCCCACCTGCCCAGCCCTTGTCACTGCCTGGCCAGCATGTGTGTCCAGCTTTCAGAAGGGAGCAGTTAGGTGATGCAGTTGGCGGGCACAGTGCACCTGAGCCTGTTACCCACCCACAGCCTCCCCTAACTCCATCAGCTCTGCTGGGGCCAGAGCACTTACCAGCTCTGGGTGCAGAGTCAGGCAAAGGCTCTCCTGGGCGAGCAGGTGTTATACTTTCTGTCTGGGCCAAGTCCAAGACCTGAGCTACACCGGAAAGAAGAGGGCAGGGTGGATGAGAGACCCTCTTGGTGCTGTTTCATTCTTAGCCCCCATCAAAGGTTACCAGCCCCAGTCCTTAACCCTTTCCTCTTTGTCGCCCCCTTCTCCCCACCCTACTCTACGCCATGCAAGCATACACAGGCATGGGACAGTGAGGGGGTGGTTTCCCTCACTCTTTAGAGTTTTTTCCTGGCCACTCCTACTCCAGGGACTCTGGCCATGGGAAAAGACCCCAAGGGGAGGGATCACCCAGAAGTTAAACCCCAGCTTGGTGTGTCAGGAAGCAGAACCCAGCAAAGGGGCACAGGTGGCCCATGGAAGCTCTGCTATCCTCCGGGTCACAGCTCTCCCTCCCTGTTTCTCATTGGCCTCCAAACAATTGTTTCCAAGAATGTCCCCCAACATGCAGCCATCTGGCCTCCAATAGTCACAGAGTGACCCAGGCAGGGGGTGTGGTGACACTGGCCAAGGACTCAGGAGGGAACCTCCCCCCCACAGCCCCACACTCACCCCATCTCAGCAGCAGGGAACACAGGCTTGTGGGACCAGGCAGCAACCCAAACTTTCAGAGGCTGCACACATTCGTGGGCAGCAGCCAGAACATCCTGGTAACCGTGGGCCCCAGGGTCCCACAAGCAGGACCAGTTGGAATGGCCTCGTGCCACCCTGGGAGCTGGAGTCCAGAAGAGGGCTTCTCGCTGCCTCGCCCCACAGCAGCATGCCCAGCTCAGCATAGCTGAGGGCTGAGCCCTCTATCTACACTTCCTGATTTCGTTGCTTTCTCCCCACCTCTCTCTTGCTCCCTCTCTCTCTCTTAAAGAGACAGGCAGCTCTGCAGTTGCCACCACCCCCACTCCATCCGAACAGAAGGGAAAAAGAGAGTTTTGTGCATTTCCCAGTGGGGGCAACAGGACCAGTATGTGAGCTACAAAGAGCTGAGGACATAGCACAGGCTCAGGTCCTGTCCTCTCACACAGCTCACCCAACAGGGAGGTTTAGGGCTCACCTGAGGTCAGCTGAGCAGGTCTGGCAGGCAAGTGAACTAAAGAGTTCCCACACCTACGAGCTCCAGCATGGGGCCTGTGCCTGCCACTCTAGAGGTTAGATCTGAATCCTCTTGTGAGCCCAGGGAGGACCACAAGCAAGCCCTGGAGCCCAGGTCCTGCTGTCCAGGGCCACATGGTCCCCTCCCAGCCCTTTCCTTGCCCTGTGCAGAGGGTGTGGAGGACACAGGAACTCCCTGGGTTGAAGACCTAAAGGCACCACAGAGCCCCACCCCACTCGGTAATTGCTCCTTCAATTGCTTCTGCTTCAGAGACTTGTAGGGCCAGGGTCAGGAGTGCCAGCCTCTCAGCCAGCCCTGTGTCCCCAGGGTCCTGGAAGGCTGAAGAGCTCTGTGCAGCTCTGGGTGGAGTCAGAGAAGAAGTGGTTAAAACCAGGAAATTCCATGTTTTGAGAGAATGTTGGAGGGACTTTCCCAAAGCCACACCTGGTGGTTTCCTCTGTCAGCTCCGCCCCTCGAAGAAGTGACAGTAGAAACTAACTGCCTCCTGCTCTGAGAGATTTACCTGTGATAACAAGGAGTTAAAGCCCTTTGCAGGGTTCTCCGGGGGCTAGAGCGGCAGGTCAGAGCCAGCCAGTATTCCCAGCCTCCCATCTGCTGGGCGTGGGACAGAACTGCACTTCTGTGGCCGAGACTGGGGCGGGAGAGAGGCCTGTGACTTCCACTCAAAACTATTTGTTCCTACAGGACTGCCAGCTCTGGCCCTCAGGTAAGCTGGCTGGCTGTACTCAGTGTGTACTCAGTGTACTCCCTTTAGGTCCTCAGAGACTTTTATGAGGAGAATGCCCCCTGCTGGCGGACAGAGAGCATCTATCTTTGGTGAGAAATCAGTTTGTTCTAGTCTGCTGAGGTTAACACCATACATAGCCTTGTCATCCACCCTGATGAGTTAGTGCTCCCTGTTTCCTTACTACAGCCAGCCCAGTCTCTCACACAGGACAACACAGTGAACGCTGTGTGTGGTGGTGGTTTATACCAGATTGCTCCCCCAAAGCTGCCTTGCAAAGAGGTGGGGCTTTCAGCAGCTGCTGCTGCTAGGAGGTAAGACCTGGTCAGGAGAGGAGGGCCGTGGCGGGCAGGGTCTGGAAGCACCCCATGGCCACCTACCTTTGTGCTCTGCTTCTTAGGCCCGAGGTGAGGCACTTGCCTCTGCAAGGAGCCCCTGCTACCCTGTTGTTCCTCCTTGGAGCCAGCTGACTGAGGGCTGTGACCAAGAGCCACTAGAAATTTCTCTGTAAGCTGCGTTGGGTTTTTGTTGTGATGATGCGAAAGGGACTGTCTGTCTATCCATATCTCAGTAGGTGTCCCCATGTCATCACTTCCTCTATGGGGACAAAATGCGGGAGTATCAGGCAGTGCCCTGACTGGGCAGCATGGCCAGCATCTCATGTGGGGTGGTCTGGAGGCCCCAAGGGGGCAGCGGAAGTCTTATATTAAGAGGCCCCACCACATTGCCGGAGTGGCTCCGAAGAATCTTAGAAAGAGAAGTGGTAGTGTCCAGGGCTGTCAGGGTTGAAGTTGGGAGGGATTCCTGGGTGGCTCTTGGAAAGGAAAGCCCTCCTCGTGCCTCTGCTGAGGAGGCTGAGCGGTGCAGCAGGAAGGGCAGAGCAGCCAGTGTCATCATGGAGGTTTGAATCTTGGCTGACTCTTCCCAGTGACCTTGGACAAACCACTCAACCTTGCTTTCAGGACTGCTATGAAACAAGTCACGGAGCCTGGAGCCTGCCAAGTTCTGAACAGGTACTAGCCTTTTGGGTGTGGTGGCACATGGATATCACCTCAGCTCCCGGGGAGGATGAGGTGGGAGAATGCTATTGTCTAGGAGTTTGAGGGAAAATTTTCAAGCTAAGACTCCACATCAAAATCACAACCATGAACTTGATGGGTATATAGCTCAGAAGCACAGCGTATGCCTAGTATGTATGAGACTCTGGGCTCAAACTGCAGCACAATCACCACCAAAAGAGCCAGCAATATGCACTGTTTTTTCTGCTGCTGTAGCCAGAGCTAGGTTTTTATATTTGGCTTATCTGTGCAGAGCCTTAAATAAAGTGGGGTGAGGGGCCCAGTGGGATGGCTCAGTGGTCTAAAGCGCCTGCTTGGGAAAGCTTGGGTGGCTTCAGGGACCACGGTTCAATCCCTGGAGCCACATGCTGCGCCAGCCCTGCCCTCGGGGCGGGCTGAGCCAGCCATAAAAATGAGTGAATAAACAAATAAAGGTTCTGAAACAACAAAAACAATAAATAAAATAAAAAAATAAAAATAAAATGGGGTGAGGTGGGGTGGGGGTGGGCTAAAGGGCCTGAAGGGCCAGTGTGCTTTCCTGTATTCTGTCACAGGTATACAGGACCAAGTGACAGTGCCACAGAGCCCTGCTCCTCAACACCCTCAGTCAGCACTGGCCAGCTTTGCTAGGGAAAGAGGAACTAGTGCTTGCACCAGGCCTGGTTCTTTTCTCCAAGCTGTAGGGACAGGCATGAAGACAGCAGTAGTGATGGTGCATTGTTCCTGGTATAGAAGGGCAGTGTTTCCCTCTGGCCCTGGGATCCTGCAGCCTCCCCTTCAGCCAAAGACTTGGCCTTCACTTCAGCTTTGCTGACCTGGAAGCAGCAGTTCAAAGGAGCCCTCTTTCTGCCCACATACATCTCTGCCTGCTCTCATGCACACACCTCCCAGAATCCCAGGAGACAGGATGTGCCTCTTTGCTGGCTGGGTCACCCTGTCACTTTGTCTGTGTGACTGTCTCTTCCTGTACTGTGTAGTTCTTCCCATCCCGCTGGATCCTGCCTGCTAGTGAAGAGCTTTGACACTGGCCTCTTATTTTTTTGTGTGTGGTGCTGAAGATTAAACCCAGGGCCTTCACAGTGAGTTACATCCCCAGCATTTGTTTGCTTCTTTATTTAATGTTTTGAGACAGGATCTTGCTAGGTTGCCCAGACTGAGCTTGAACTTTTGATCCTCCTGCCTCAGACCCTAGGTGGCTGGGATTACAGGTGTGCTCCCCCAGTCCTAGTTTGACTCCATCTGAGAACAAAACCTGGTCCCTCACCTGTCTTTGTGTATGTGTGTGTGTGTGTGTGTCTGTGTGTGTTGCCAGCTCAGCCCACTCCTGGGGGTGGTGCTGGTGCCTGGGATGGAACTGTGGTCCCTTCATGCTTGCCTAAGCAGGCTCTTTAGATGGCTGAGCTATGTTGTTGTCCCTCTTCACCTGTCTTGATGCTCTTTCCTTTTTGTTCACTGCCCCACCCACTCCTCAGGACATTTCTCCTGTTCTGAAAATGCTGGTTTCCCTTCATAATGACTTCAAGTCATCCCGCTTTCCTAAAACATGTCCCTCCGTCTTTGCCAAGCACCGTCTTCTCTTGGTTTCTGTGGCCATGCTTGCAGCCCCACCTCACTGTGGCCTGCTGCTCCTGTCCTGCGACCCCTTTTTCCCTGCTGGGTTTCTCCAGGCCCCACCCTTTCCTCTTCCTGTCTGTCCAGGAGCCTCAGTTTGAATGTCCTCCAGCAGAGTCTCTTCCCCAGGCCGAGGCGCACTTCTCTCCCAGCCTATCTGACGTGTCTATCTGGATGTAGGGCGTGGTCTCAGCATTGCCCGCCCACGTGGGGGTTTATGACTCCCTTCCTCCCATCATAGTAACCTTTGCTGACTTAGCCAGACACTACTCTTGTTGTGTTTATTTTTCAGTTGAACTTATTTTCTGTTCTTCCCAACTAGAATGCAAGCCTGCTGAGTGATGAAACATCTCAGTCTTAGTTGTTTTCAGTCTGTGTTCTATGTAATACGCCAAGATTAACTCTCTTGCCACAGAAACCAAGAGAAGGCGGTGCTTGGCAAAGACGGAGGGACATGTTTTAGGAACACGGGATGACGTGAGGTCATTATAAAGGGAAACCAGCATTTTCAGGATAGGAGAAATGTTCTGAGGAAGAGGGAGGAGCTTCCTGTACCTATGAACATTTAGATGAGATTGCCCTAAAGATTGTCTCCTAAATTCACACCCACCAGGTCTCCTTTTCTTGGTTTCTATCTGGATGAAATCTGTTTCAGCTGCTCACTGCTATTCATTTCCACCAAGCTTCCATCAGATGACAGCTAGGCATGGTGGTACACTCAGGAGGCTGAGGCAGGAGGATCACTAGGAGTTGAAGGCCTGCCTGGGATATATAGTAATACTATATGGCTTAACCAATCCATCCCCTTCCCATCACCCCCCAAAAAAGACTGAGAGGAAGCAGCCTTATCTTTAGGCCTCTCTGAAAGTTCTTTTTTGTCCTTTGTCACCGCTCAAGAAGTGGCTCCACCTCAGCTTCTCTGGGGCTCCAGGCATTCCCTCTGCCTGTACCCTGCTGTGCTCCAGGGAGGACTCACTCTACAGGGTCCAAGAACAGCTCCAGCATTGCCTCCCCCAAGGCTGAAGGCCTACAGGATGCAGCTATGCCATTTACACAGGGGAAGGGAAGGCCTGAGAGCTGAGTGTAAGAACAGTAGATGGAGATGAGCACCCTCAGAGCATGTGAGGTGTTGGGGCCGGGTGGGGGTAGGTTCCATGCATGACCATGGAACACAGGAGAGTAACAAGATAGGAACACTGGAGAGTTGACACACGACAGGAGCACTGGACCCTCAGTGGAGAGGTCCAGTCCATGCTCAGGACTAGATGTGAGGGTCCTTTAGGACTCTAACACTTTTTGTTGTCTTTGATATTTTGCTTATTAATAATGTTTATAAAATGCATGTATACACTTGTTCCCACGTGGGCAAAAAAACTAACTCACAGATGTGAGAGAAGACAAGTGGCTCCACACACTGTGCAAGCTATGGACACAGCGAGAACGGGTGCTGGGCTGGGGGCTTTCACTCTTCACCAAGTACATGCTAAGGACAACGGCATGCTTCAAGAACCAGCAAGTCAAAGAGCCCGAAGATTCCTGCTAACTCCACAGATACCATTTCGCCTTTCTCGTGAAGTGGAGCCTCTGGAGTTCCAGCTCATGCCTGGCTGGGCCCACTGCTTGGGGCCCGTGGTGAGAGCATCTTGATGGATGGGGTGCATGGTTCCTGGCCCCCAGGGCTGGAAGGGCTTAGTTATGGCTGAATAACTTCACCCTTGAGCTTACTCTCTTATAACCAAAATCTAAAAGACAAAGCACCCCCTGTATCCACTTTCCCACCGACAGCACAGGGGGTGGCAACAGGCAGAATGAGTCAGGGCCCTAGCTGTGGGGGAGGGGAAGAACCTTAGGTCATGCTTTGTTGTAGCTGGCAAAGTTTCCAGCCAACTATAAGACAGTTACTCCTCCAAGGGAGAAATCTGACTAAAGATAGAAATGAGAACAGTCCTCACTGACATCAGGGAAGGTGGATTCCCTGAAGAAAATGGTTTGCATGGCAACAGACTGGCCAATGGTGTGCTGAGGCTTACTGCACAATCTTTTAGGTTCCACATCTGAGTACATGGAAATACTGGGAGAAACACAACTCATGTTCTATATGTGAGTGTGCTGGGCCTTGGCTGGGGAGGGATGTGGTTGGCTGGGGTCATCTCTTCCTTCCCTGTTGCCAGGCAGGGCTCTGTTCACACGGATGAATCAAAATCCCTTCCAAGCAGCTGTGCTCCTGAATCAGACTATGGGAAGGGATGTGAACAGCAGCATCGAAACCTAAAAATGTATTTTATTTTGAAGTTGTGCTTTGGATTTTCCCCAATCCAACATCTGTTGAGTGACAGTCTTAGGTTCACACAAAGCATCTCCAAGCATACATACAATATTCCAGTTATCAACACTATTTAAAGAATATACCATTTTACACAAACGTGACATACAAGTCAGACGCCACCACATTGCAATTCCCTGGAAGATCTAACTTCTCTTCTCAAGGTCAAGTCCATGGACACCAGCCCTCCCCGAGGTCTGCTCCTTCTGATGCTGGTGCCAGTGCTCCTGTCTTGGGGAGAAACCAGGGTGCCCTGAGGAGGTTGGCTGAGATCAGGGTTTCCAGTTTCCAGGCTGCTGGCTGCAAACTCCTCTGTTTTTCAAACTGGGATGCTGGGACCCCTCCCACACCTCTTCCGAAGACTGGACCCTTCAGAGTCCACCTTGAGAGAAGAGGATCTGCGCCACGATGGGTAGAGAGGGGCTCCTGGGAGCATCGTGCTGGTTTCGGTAAGTGTGTCTGAAGACTGATCTCCCCAAGCCCTGGTGAGGTGACCAGCTCCTTTTCGGCTTTTCGGTGAAAGATCACAGTGTGCAGCCTCAATTCCAGTTGACTGCAGCAAGCTTTGCCGAGGACTCTCTTGTCAGTTCCCAGGCCTCTGGACTGGGACGTCTGGAGGGTGTCAGGAGCACCAGGGATGAGGATGACAGCCCGGCTCCCAGAGCTGGGGGTCATAGGTGACCACTCACACACGGTGCAGGTTATGACAGAAATCAGCAGGGGGACACTGACCAAAGGGATGGCAAACACAAGTAATATGCAGGGCTGAAAGGGCAATAAGGCAAGAGCAACAGGACAGGCCCAGAGCTTTACAAAAGTTTCACTTTTACTTTCTCAGAAGAGAAAGTACTAGAGAGAGGGACAAAGAGCAGATGTGAGAACAAGTTTTGATCAGCTAGATTAGAAGGAATGCAGAGCATAAAGTGGGGTTTCGCTTTCAACTAGGAAGCAGATCCTTGTTTTTGAAAGCCCCCTCTTCTACTCTTGGCTCAGGACCTAGAAAAGCCCAGGTCAGGACAAGAACAGGCCACTAAACAGCAATGAAGACCCAGAGTCCTAAGAACTATGGGTTACTTCTTCCAGGGTGACTCATTGTATTGAAGGAAGCCTGTGTTTATCCTAGCTCCTCAAGTGGTTTCTGATGTGGCAGGTTACCCTTCTCACTGGGGAGGCCCCAGGCTCCTCTGGCTCCTCCTCCTCTTCTTCTTCCACCTCACACAAAATGAGAAATGTCCTAAGCCAGCTACCAACTTCACAGATTGGTCCCAACAAGATCTCTTCTAGGTCAAAGAACACTCAGAATTTCTCACCAGAATGGCAACCTAGAGAAATGAATTTCACCTTTTACTCACCTCACTGTCTGGGACCTGTAGGCCTGACATATGGCTGTCACCAACCCTCATGCCATGGCAGCCTGGTGCCAGGACACTGGGACCAGGCTTGGAACCTGGACTGCCACATGCAAAGGGTGTTGTTGCTGCATCTTGGAAAGAAACTAGGAAAAAGGCAGGAGGAAGGCTGAACCATACAGCACCTAATACTTTTTAGATCCTGCCCTTGGGAACATTAGAACCTCTGGGGCCAGGCTCCCTTAGCTGTCCTTGTTTGGATATAAGAAAGCTGACGCTTAAGGGGCAATGTCTCTTTTTAACTATGACTAAGTCCCTGTTGCTCCATGGAAAGAGACCTTATATAAAAATAACCAAACCAAGGGATGAACTTAATTTTTCATTTGGCAACAATTTTTATATTTGCAAAGTGGAATTTTAACCGTTTGGTAGGATAGTGAATTTTATGTTTTAAGTGCCCAAAAAATGGGAAGAGGAAGGACCCATTTCTTACCTTTTTCAAGCCTGCCATGAACACAATGAAAGTTTAATAAGACTCTTTACTCTAAAGGGAACCAGCTACAAAACTGTCTTATATAGGAAAATGTCTTAAATGGAAAATGGTCCACTGGAGACAAAGATAGGAATGAGAGAAATGTCTATACATTCAGAAAAACTTGAAGAGCTCCTTAATAAGATTGGGTTGTATTTCTACAGGTCGGAGAGCAAAAGCAAACACCAGTGACCAACTCACAGCAATAGAAAGAAGACAGGGAAAGCTCCGCAGCCCCTTGTGGACTACAGGATTGGCCCATCCTGCCACAGGTCAGAAGAGATTCCAAAGGCTAGGTAGCTTCTCTGGCCCAGACAGAACAGTTTTTTAACGGAAACAGAGACCCCTGGTGGCTCCCGTATGAATTGCCACAATAATTTACAAAGAGGCTGTTTTATGACCAGGAGGCTACACATGCCAGAGACTAAGAAAGCACACTCTGGTGCGCACATTGTGTGTGTGTGTAAAATAAAGATGGATTATATGTGATTCTGTAATCAGATCTAGCAAAAGCCAGATGCCACTGACAGCTGGATGTTGAAGCCAACCATGTGGCAAGGCATCCCCTGTGGTCAGAGGGGACTGAGACTTGAGTCCATGTCTTCGTGATTTGCCTTGCCAGATTTCACAGTGACCTGATAATGAAAACTCTGTCTCTGGCTAACCTAAGAACAGTATTACTGCAGTTGGCTGGATTGCATTGACTGGGGGAAGTGGAGGGCAGTGGGAAGGGAAGGGAAAGGCAGTAACAAGGGCTTCATTCTCAAGGTTTTGGGTGATGGGGTGGCTAATTCTGCAATAGCAACTTAGAATCTAGTTTTCAACTGAAGTTCCCAAGCTAGTTAAATAGGAAGATTTTAATAACAGTCAGTCCCTACAGTCCCCTTCTCTAGAATAATTAAATTATACCCTCAGACAGTACAAGACTTGTCAGTGGACTGTGGAGAAGCTGATGAATTGACACCAGGGCTAGTGGCATTCGTTTTGGGGAAGACAGTGGGCTTGGGTCGTGTGGCTGGGGGTTTGACTGGGGCAGCCATCTTGACAGACTTGACAGGCCGGAAGGCACAGGCCATGTCCCCCGCAGTACTGGCGCTGCGCTGGAAGGTGGGCTCAGGGTCCTTGAGAAGCTGTGTATGCAGGGGGCTGGAGGGCTCCGAGGTGGGAGCTACCACTGGTGAGGTTTTGAGAGGCTCCAAGGTGTCCAGAACCACATCAGGGGTGTGCTTGACACTGCTCTGCCGCTCTAGCTCCCGTAGCTCATTCAGGGCAGAGTTCATTGTTGCCTCAATATCCTGCAGAACAGGAAAAAGGAGATGAGGTGAACGAATGTACCAGTCCCCAGGACCTATTTCAACAAAATAGGCCAGGGCATGAAGAAACCAACTAGGAGGTCCAGGTTAATTTATTTGGCCAAAGTCCTTGAACATAAAAGTCCTTAGAATGTGGAGGAAGAGGAAACAGAGTGGCCAGGCATGGTAGCACATGCCTGTAATCCCAGCACTTGGGAGACTAAGGCAAGAGGATCAGTGCAAGTTCAAGATCAACCTGGGCTACAAAAGTGAGCTCAAGGCCAGCCTGAACTGCACAGTGAGACCCTGTCTTAAAAAGACAAAAAAAAAAAAAAAAAAAAAAAAAGACAGTGATTATCATTTTCAAATTGCCTTTTTCCTGGTGACTGAGCTGATTTCTTTTTTCCTTTACCCTTTGCCCTTTGGATTGGTGATTCCTAGGGCTACAATTGGAGCCCTTAAGACCTTTTGTGTTTTGAGAGAAGGTCTTAGTTGTCTAGGGGGCTTTGAACTTGTCATTCTCTTGTATCAGCCTCCTGAGTGGGTGGGATTATAGGTGTGTGTCACCACCCTAGGCTGGTTGAATTGATTTTTAACTAGTCCTTGAGTTTCAGAGAGAGGCACTGAATGGATGAAACACATACAACCCAGTGAGTGGGCAGGACAAAGGTAGAACTCAGAGTAGAGTTCACTCTACTCTGAATGCTCACCTCTGAATGCGTACTAGTTTTTAAAAAGGGGTAGAGATGAAATGTGATCTTTATCTTCTTGAATTTGAAGGCTAAATTTTAGAAGCAACAGCTGTTTCTCATTCCTCCGTAATGTTCAAAACTTAACAGGACCCCACCCCTCATTCTATGGGAGTGTCCAATTTGTAAGGACTTCTTTCTACCCACCACCACAGAAAGGGAACCACAGAATGGCCAGGAGGGGGAGCCAAAGCCCGCACAGGTGAATCACCTTCTGCAACTCCGTGAAGCACTTAGCTATCAGGAAACCAGTACTTAGCCCAGGACTTAAGGCAGAACCAAAGAACTTTCATATGCAAACCAGCTGCTTCCTGGGGTGACCTTCCAGCTACCCCCGACTTGTCAGATGTCCCCTTACCTCCAGTGGGCTCCTTGTTGTAAATTAAGCT
This sequence comes from Myocastor coypus, assembly GCA_004027025.1. NCBI lineage: Eukaryota > Metazoa > Chordata > Mammalia > Rodentia > Myocastoridae > Myocastor > Myocastor coypus. The sequence continues at coordinate 139,669 of PVJA010000580.1, read as the reverse complement.
CACATGGAAAGATTGCATGTTCTAAGCAAAGGGACCCTTGTGGATTCTTTGTCCTACAAAGCAACCCATGCTTTCTTTCAATAGTAATTCCATTTTCATTCATCTTGACGATAGTTTTAAACCTGTGTATTGGTAAGGTTTTCACCACTGCCCTACATCCCCAGACCTCTCAGACCTTTGAGATGCATGGGAAGAACTCCATCTGCCCCCTCAGCCAAGCTCTGCAGCTGGAGTCTTCCCACCTGTGTTCCTTTTCACCCCCAGTAATGCCTGAACAAGAAAGGACCAGGGAGGATTTCCATAGTGCAAGGCTAACTGCCCATCGGAGCTTGAACAGAGGTGCAGGAAAGAAGGCCAGCAAAGCAAGATATCGCAGGCCCATGGCTTAATACTAGGCTTGCCAGGGACACCCCTTAAGCGGAGCACAGTGGAGCCCAGAGACCCAGCTCCCTGGAAGATGAAGTGAGAGAATCTCAACTAGATTGAGACGTCTGAGCCCCATAGCAAGCTGTAAATTCCTACCTGGTCTAATGTAAATTATACAGTTGAGAGAGACGTCTGAGAGCACTGGCTGGAGTGGCCCTGGCAGTCGGGGTTTTAGAGATGGGGTTGGCTCTCTAATATTTCATGGAAAACAGAGAGTCATGAGTGTGGTACAGGTATGAAGGAAAACACTTTAATGGGGAGCTTATCTCTACTGCTGCTGGAACCTTGGGTCACAAATGCTTTTAGTTCTCAGGCCTTCAGCAGCCAAAGTATTTTGGGTCTTTAAGACCAGAATTGTACTGTGGCTTGGTCATCTGCCCACTAGGTATCAGTGACAACTTTAGAACACAGAATGACAGGTGGTCAGAGCCATCTAGGAATGGGTTTACAACTGTTTCAGAATCTCAACAAACAGCTTCACAAGATCTACTTGGGGCTTAAGACCCAAGACTTGGTCTGAATGGGTGCTACTCAAATACCCTAACTACCAGCTTTATAAATTAGCAGCTCTGGGTTGGGGTATAGTTCAGTGGCCATCAGTGCCTGCGTGGCAAGCGCAAGGTCCTGAGTTTGATCTCTGATACACACACGCATGCACACACACACACACACACACACACACACACACACACACACACCTCTGCAAATGGCCTGTGCAGTGGCACAAACTTAATTCTCTCTGTAGTTCTGGTTGTGAGCCGAGCTGGATGAGAACTGAATCAAATTCTTCCATGAGTTCAACACTGAACTTAACCTTTGAATTTGATTTACTTCTCATTATTAATGATCAGAATTACAGAAAAAGTTCATGAACTGAGGTGCCACTATAGCTGAGTAAGAAGTTAGAGGCCCCTTCTTTTGTCTTCAGAGTCTTGTGGGGGACAGACAATGGCTGGGCAAGGTGTCTGAGCCCTAATGTTCACTAGTCGGGGTTCAGCACTGAGTACATGAAACACAATGATGCCTCGAGTTGTGTCACTTTTGCAGGGGCTGCACTGAGTGGCAGTGACAAATGTGGACTCACACTGCTTGTCCAGGGCCCTCAGTTACCTGTGCAATGACCTCGGGGTCCATGGGCCTGTGGTTATTGAAGCTTTTGGACCTGCCCGCTGTGGCAGTCTTCCGGATTTGTGGACTGTCTAGTCGGTTCTTCAGGGAGGAGTGGCGGCTGATGGAGTTGAGGCTCCCATGCCCACCAACGGAGCACTTATCTGTCCCTTCCTTGGGAAGACTCTGGCTCATGATCGGCTGGGAGGATGGGCGGCAGCTGGCCCCTACTCCTGAGGAGGAGGAATCACTCAGAGAACTGCTCAGCCCATGGCTGTCACTTCGAAATGTCTTTCGGATGCTCCCAGGTTCTGGACGCTTCCTTTGCCTTCAATCATAAATAGAAAGGACCAAGTGAGCAGGGAGCCCCAGGTCCAAGGAGGTCAGGATAGGGAGACAGGGGCAGTTGTGGCACCCAGATAGGGTGGGCAGGAGAGGCACATGGAGCACCTTCTCTCCTCAGTTGCCTTCTCTTGCTTCCTCCCTGTGCCTACTCCCTTGCCACCCCCAACAGGGGCAAAGGAGAAATGGATACTTACTTGTGAGTCCTGGGTATTGTGCTCTCAACATATAAGCTGCTGTCAGAAAGTGTCCAATAAGGGAAAGTGTCTAATGAGAGTCATGGGAAAACTGTGCTTTGAGAAGAAACCAAAGGCCCCAGCAGGAAGTCTCACCATCACCACCGAGGGAGGGAACTGCTGTTAAGAGAAACGTTAACTCTCCCAAATTTAAGCTTATCTTTTGGTCTAGGTACAGGGGCACCGGGATGGTGGGCCCTGGCTCATTCCAGACACCAAACAGGAGAGTTACTTAGGATGGAAGGACGTCCACACAAGTCCTATGTCACCTAGCACTGGGCTGAGCCCTGGCTCGGAGCCAGTTTGCTTCACACCATCTAAAGCTCTCAAACAAAATGGCTTGGCAGAATCCGAGCTCTGAGTGTGGCCTACTGGTGGGTAACTCTGTGCCGCTTGAAGTCAGATTTAAGGGCCCTAACCTACAGGCACAAAGTGCTCATGCTGATGGCAGGTAGGGCAGACTACACTATGCTGGGAGTTGAAGATGAGAGGAGGGATGGAGGGACTGGGCAGTTAAGGGGCCGCCTGTGAGGCCCCATTCACCGCTGTGGTCTTCCTCATCTTTACAGACCGAGGCCTGCTCCAGGTCTTGGCTGGAGCAGCTGTTCCATGAATCTGTCTGATCAGCAGCTCTAGCCTTGTGAATCAGCCACCCTCCCAAGTGGAAACGGCTGTTGAGCCTCTGGACATCCTCCTGAAGCAAGCCCTCCTCTCTAAAGCTTTCTGACACTGCTCAGTACAGCTGCAGACAGAATGGATTTCTCCTTCCCGTGTTCCTTCAGGGTGTCTACAGCACCGCGAACTCTACAGAGCTCGGCACAAATGGATGTGTAGAATTAAATTGAGAGGCCACACCCTGATGACTGTGAATTCCTTATTCCATTTGAGGATGGCTGACTCACAAATCTAAACTGCTGAGAAGGCAGACTTATGGAGTAGCTGCAGTGAACCATGTCCCTGGCCAGGTCTGGGAACATAAAGATGAGGAAGACAAAGTTCCCTATTCCTGGAAGCTCAGCCTGGTGGGGGACCTGGCATGTGAGTACCAGGAATTACTCAAGCTGCTTGAATACAGGGGGAGGGCACCTAACTCAGCCTGGTGGAATCCAGGGTTGTCAGAAAGGTCCCCCCACCCCCACCCAGTGGTAGAGTTTTGGATGGAGTCTTAAAGGGAGGAGAGGAATTGACCAGGCAAGGGGGAGTTGGCAGATGTGAAAACTTACTGGGAGAGAGCCGAGCTCTCTCTCAGAAACTGAAGGAGCTTTCTTGGGAGAGGAACAGGAAGGCCAAAAGGCAGATTCACTCCGAAGGGCCAGATGTGCTGAGGGGTGCCTTTTTCCACCCACTGCTGGTGTCCAAGTAGGCAATGGGACAGAGGCCTGTCTTCCAAGAGCTTCAGCATGAGAATTCTCCCACCATGCAAGCAGCTCAAGGGAGACACTGACTTTCTGACAGATGTTTATCTTTTGACTGTTCAGTTGTTACTCTCCACAATTATTTTGTACAAAGGCAATGAATATATGACGACTTACTACTATGTCCCTAGGACTTGGGTTACAGCTCAGTGGCAGAGCACTTTCCTGGCATCTGTCAGCCCCTGGGCTCCATCCTCAGCAAAAACAAAAAGTCTGTGTATAACTAAATATCCAACTCTCCCTCCACCAATCCTGCTTTGGTTTCTGACCTAGTAACTGGCTTAAAAGCTTATGATTGTAGGCATATAATTAACCTACACTTGTAAATAAGGAGAAAAAAAGATGTAGCTCACAGCTACTATTTACTAGTTTGTCTTCCCACAGGGCAGTGTGCTGGAGGGAAATATAAAATTCTCATTTTTTTTTTTTTACAGGTCTGAATTAAGTTATAGCTAGACTGAGTTAGTGAGCTGAATATACCACTTTATGAACCGGAAAGTGCAAGTGATGGAAACGAGCCACATGACCAACCACTCCCCTGCTACCGTCTGGTTGGAAAGAAGCCAAGAGATCTGGCAACCTGGTATGGTTTTAAAACAACAAGCATCTTTTATTCTCCTTCCAGTCTCGGTGTCCAGAGGCTATGGTTAACAGGTTTTCAAAGTGCAAATCATTTCATTCCTCCAAAGCCAGAAGGGAATAAAAACTGTACATCATCTCCAATCCATAGTCATCAGGAGCACCCTGGGGCTTGTCATCATCCTGCTGGCACTGGGCCAGGTTTCAGGGTCTGGCGGAGAGAGGTCTGTAGGCTTTGGGACTTGGTGTCTGGCCCCTTGAGATGAGATTAGTTCTCCAATAACCTGAATGGCTCTCAGGGAGGCAGCAGCACGTGGGTGGCGCGGGATCCCTCTAGACAGCCGGCTTGGGTCTGGGTGGAGTTAAAACCCTGGATGTTGCTAATGGTCACAATGAAAGCTGGGGGGCAGGGGGCAGAGCCTGCCAGACAGGAGTGAGACTGGACAGGGACTGCTTGGGAGCAAAACACACAGGGCTTAAGCAACAGGAAAAAAAATGGAAAATGATTTCTCCCAGTGTGTGAGGGCAAAAGAAAAGAGCACTGGGTAACATGGGGAGTAAAGAGCTCAGGGCTAAGCTTGCCCTGGGCACAGTGTTCCCTTCTCCCAGCAGTAGGTGCAGGACATGGGGAGAGACAGACACTTGACATCTAACAAGCCCACCTGGGGTGGCTCGAGCATGGTGGGAGACACACAAGACTGAATCTTTGACCAGACAAAAGTCAAGGAAGACATCCAACACTATTGTTTGAGTAAGACTTGGAAAAGAGAAGGCACCCCTAAGAAACAGTAAAAAGCCAACTTGCATAATGTGGCCAAAGTTTTAGCTGTGAGACTGCCAAGGAGGCTGGGGCTGACAGACAGTGTGGGAACACACAGGAAAACACGCTGCCACAGCATGACGCAGCAAGCTGGGGACCTGCGCCTCTGTGTTGCTTCACAGCAGCATTGAGGACATGCAGACTGTTAGGCCCCATGAGCAGCACAGGAATGGGGATTAGGCCGGGGGTGAGGCTGAGTGGTGGGAGTTGAGTTGTTCAGGGGAGCAGAGAATGAAAAGCAGCGCTTACTTGTTGATGTTTGCAAGATAAATGTCAGCTACGTGACCCCCACCAGGACAGCTGGCCCCCGCTCTGGGTGTTACTTTTTCTTCAGGTGGCTCAGAAATGACCTCAATCTCAGACTTGGGGCTGGACCTCTCCATGACACCGTCCTCGCTGGGGGAAAAGGGGCAGGCAGGCAGGCAGGTGGGAGGAAAAAAACAACACAAAAAGCAGTGTTAAACAGGCAAGATGGCCACCTGACATAAATACATCCCCACACGGCTCTGAGGCAGCAGGTGATACCTGGTGGGGCCGGCTCTACAAGCAGAGACAAGGAAATCTAGGGGCCTTTGGAGGATCATTAAATAAAAATAAATAACTCGCTGAGTTGTGCGAGATCCTCAGCTCCTCCTGAGGACTTGACTAGGGGGCCTGGACTCGAGGAGTCTGCCTTCTACTCCATGCTGCTTTCCAGGGGTGGCCATGCAGGACCACCTAGAGGAGGCAGAAGGAAGACAGGTGGTGTTTATGTGCTGAGGTCCCAAGCACTGCCGGGTAAGCACGGTCAGCTCTGTGGTGGCTCTGGAGATGCTGAGGCAGGACACAGCCACAGGGCCACATTCTTGCAGCATATTTAGCCCTGCTTAAAGTGTCTACAGTGGCCCCAGGTCTCCACTGTTCTCCAGGCCCCTCTGGCTAGTGATGACAAAGAAAGCCCTTCTCTCCTAGCATTCATCTTCCCTCAGTCCCGTAGTGAAGTCATAATGCTAAATTTGGGAGGGTTCTGTCCACACAGATTGCCACCAGGTTTGTGAAGTTATCAACACAGGGAGGGTCTCCCTGCAGACCTGTGAGCCAGAGAGAGGCTGGGAGGGTGCAGGCTCATTCAGGATATCAACCTTTAAAAATTAATATTAAGGGAAGGACTAAAAACAGTGACAGTGTCATATCCAAGGGAAGTAAGTAGGGGCAAAGGGACAGGGAGGAGGGCTGAGCCACAGGAGATGCTCTTCCAGCCCAGTAGACGGTGCTTTAAAGGGTAGGGACCAACTGAGAGGTCATCTAATGAGGACTCAGGGACCAGCTCAGCTTTCCTTTGTTCCCAGACATCTTTTCCTTCCTTTTCCATCTCACCCAAATCAACCTCATGTGGAGTAAACAAACTAGGGTCACTTGTACACAGTGCTTCACTACACTCCTGGGAACTGACTTGTCATGTTCACATGGAGGCAGAAGAGAGCCACCGGCACTCTGGCTAGTTGAGGTATACATTTTGTTTTAATCTATAAAATAAATTTATGAGGCGAGATAAAAGCCCACAATATCACTCATCAGGTGCAGATGTGGTTGAGAGCTGGCTGGCAGGTTTCTAAAACAAATAGTGGAGTGATCCAAATGGGGATCAGAGGGGAGAAAAAAACCTTCTCCACTGAGTTGGGGAGCAGTTCCTCTCCAGGAACCTTTGTGCCTCATGTCCCTTTTGCGCTCCTGGGGGTGGGGTCCTACAGCTCCCAACTGAAGTCTCACTCTCCCATAGTGGAGCCAGGGGCCACCCCAAAAGGTGTCTGTCCCTACATACGTGTCTTGGACCACGATGTACTGATGAGGAATGAGCCCGTCGATGCCATTGTGTCGGCCTTCCCACCAGTCATCAGAAGCCCTCTGGTAAAGCAGCAGTGATGCCCCCTTCTTGAAGGACAGCTCTCGGGCTGTGCGGCCCACATAGTCAAACTTGGCAATGGCCTCTATGGGCTCACACTCTGGCAAGGGCAAAAAAGGAAGAAACACATGTCATTATGATCTACAGACTCAGGAAATGGGCTGGGAAGGTCCCCTAGATGTACAGTGTGTGTGTGTGGGGGTAACCTTGCATGAAACATAAGCAGGGAGAATGGCATTTCCTGTATAGCCCATGCTGTCACCCTGAACAAGCTGTGTCCTCCCCCTGCCTTTGTACCACTGTCCCCTCACCCTGAGTTCCTCTCTCTGGTGATATGTGTGACAACCCTGTTCTGTCTAGCACTCCTTTGTGTTTCTATACAGCTGGTTATGCTGAGCCCTCTTATGGCCAAATGTGTTATGTTCTATTTTTAAGCATTATTTCTTTTCTGATTATCTAGTAACTCCACTAATTACAAAAAATTTATGATACTATGTTTTAAATAATTTATTTATGTTACCCATTATCTACAGCAGAATATAAGTTTTTAGTTTCCCTTTAAAGAAAATAATTCAGGGCTTGGAAGATATCTCAATGGTTTAAGTGCTTGTCTGGCAAGCATAAGGTCCTGGGTTTTATCCCTGGTACCACATGCTGTGCCAGGCACATGCCCTGCCAGCCATGAAAACCGGGTATGGCGGCATGTGTCTGTAATCCTAGCACTGGAGAGGCTGAGACAGAGGATCATTACGAGTCCAAGCTGCATAGTGAGACCCTGTACCAAATAAATAAGTGGGGATAATAAAATGCTCTGTTCCTGAATGGGTAGGACCAGCCAATGGGCCCACTGTACTCATGTGCGAGAACAGCTATGTGCATCAGTCACTGTCCTTATTGTCTTGATCTACTCTAGGCTGCAGGCAGAGATTAGATAGTGAAGAGAAGGTGCCCAGAAGCCTAGATCCTGAATGTCAGATCTACAGTGGAGTACAGAAGAGAGCTGGACAAAAACAAGATCACAGCCAGGTGCAGTGGTGCGCAACTGAGATCCCAGCACTCTGGCAGGTAGGCGCAGGAGGGTCAGAAGTTTGAGTCCAGCCTGTAGCAAGATTCTGTTTCAAAATTTAAAAAAATAAAAAGGGCTGTGGATATAGCTCAGGATGAAGGCTCTGGGCTCAATCTCTAATACTGTAAAACAAACACAATGACCATGCCCACACAGCCCTGGCTGCTCCTAACAGGCTGGGCCAGATTTCACTACAGGAGACCGACCAGAAAAGGTCTCCCTAGGTCTCCTGATGTGTGTTCTCTACAGCTTCATTGTGTCACTTGACCACTCTGACCTTCATTTTCTCAGCTGTAAAACAGTGGTCCTATCTATTTCACTAAAGATCAAGAGACAAAATATACAGAGCCTCTAATAGAGTTGAGATAAGGCAGCTCTCGCCCAACCCTAAATTCCCTGGCTCACCTACTCCCATAACATAGCAGATGACCACACTGAACCTTCTCCCACCAGGATCTACGTAAGCTATCCTAATGTTTTTCTCCTTTAAAAGTTGGCCCAGGACTGCAGAATTCATTTGAAGCAAGGGAGGAAGCAGGCAAAGCCCTACAAACAGTGCCATTTTATTCTTCTGCCCAGAAAATTCTGAAGCCCCTTGTCAGCTGCTGCACTTTTGCAAGCCCAAGTGATCCAGAAATGGAGGTGTGGAGCTGAAATGGGAAAATATGCTGGCTGGACAGATCCTAATAAATCACAGATATTGCAGAGGAGCCCAGGATGACAGCTGAGCATTCCATTCGGCCCTAGACACATCGCCGGAGTGAGGAAAGGGCAGTTTTTCCCGTCATGCGGGCAGCAGGCATACAGTGAGCAAGGGGTTCCTGTGTCCTCCTATCTACTCCCCCGGCTCACTTCTGTTTGTTCTTGGCACTCACTTCCCTATTCCTCAGGCTTGCTGGTTTTCAAAGTGTCTCTTTTTCCTTTTGTCTCCACTTAGTTGGTAGGAGAGTCTGGGATTCAAGAAGTAACCAACATCCTGCAGTACCCTGGCTAGAGAAGGAGCCAGGAGGAGGGACAAGAAGGCTATGCAAGGTCTAGTTCTTCACCTCTAGTTTAATACAAAGCCTAGGGGGCCCGGCGGGAGGGCTCAATGGTCTAAAGCACCTGCTTGGGAAAGCTTGGGCGGCTTCAGGGACCACAGCTCAATCTCCGGCACCACATGCTGTGCTAGCCCTGCCCTGGGGCTGGCTGAGCCGGCCGTAAAAATGAGTGAATAAACAAAGGTTCTGAAACAAGAAAAAGAAAAAAAAACAACAACAAAAAAAACCAAAGCCTAGTCTAGTGGGAGATGTCCCTCTTAGGAAGGGAGAGATGAAAAACAGGACAGCTGCCTGCCTGTCCTTAAGGGATTGCTGGCACACAGAACCCAACTCGCGCTGGCAGCCCCACTGAGCAGGAAGCAGGGGCTCATACCATCATCACTTGTGTGGTGCTCTGTGGTTACATCCTGGGTGGAGTCTTCAGCTGAGGTAGTCTCTCCATGAGGGCTATCGCTGCACAGAAACATAACCAGGATGTTAGCAACTGTTTGCAAAAATTTCTTCTTCCCCTTTGGATTGCCTCCTGGGAGCAAGAGCATCACATTGATCACCACACCTGGCGTATACCTACAGCTCCACTGGTTCTTTTGTTTTTGTGGGACCAGGGTTCAAACTCATGATCTTGCACTTGCCAGCCAGGCACTTGTGCTACAGAGCTATCTCCCTAGCCCCTCCACTGGTTCTTTACTCTAGCTCCTGCTACAAGAACTGCTGGAGACCATGTAGGACTTAGACCCAAGGTAAGCCTTTAGAAGTTACTGAATAAATTCCTTAGAAAACACAGAACAGTTCATGTGTTCCAGGACTGATTCTCTAGGTGAATTTGTTCCTGGCTCCTGAATAGGAACTGCAGTAGAGACTTTCCTGTCAGAGTCAGCTGAATCAGGTACCACTATGTGACCCTGAGTACTACATCATAATCTTTTTCCTGCTCACCTAGGTATCTCACCATACACTGAGGACAGTGCTCTGCCCACTTCCTAAAGTTGTGTTAGGGATTAACATATTGTTTATTAGCAAAGCATCTGGAATGCTTGATGATGTGGGTTTTTTTTTTTAACTTCTTATTTATTTATTTATTTATTTTTTTCCCCTTCTTTTAAATTAAATTTTTCCATTGCTGAGATTGAACCCAGGAACTTGGGTATGTGAGCAGGTGCTCCACCCAGTTAGCTACATCTTAGCCCCTTCCTGTTCACTATGCTCACCTTGTTTGATGCCCTCAGTTACCTTGTGCTTTAGTGTGAGGCCACGGGTTTTATGGGGGTCAGAGTGGGAGAAGGGGAAGAAAAAAGTCAACCAAAAACAAAATAAAACAAAATTCACCTTAAAAAAAACAAAAAACAAAAACATTCAGGGTAGAGAATCAAGAATGGCCAGCTGAAAAGTAGACAAAGACGCTGTTTGAGCCTGAAGTTTCCACCTCTAAGCAGTGTGCCCACCAGCCCCAGCCTCTCCTTCCCCCAGGTATGGGTTCTGCAGTTCCACGGTGCTCTGCAAAGATGGAGTGGCCAGGACCACGGGGGCTTCTCTTGACTCCACAGAAATTCCAGGAGAATACTAATAGGGCTTCCTCTCCCTTTGATAAGTTTCATGATATTCTGGAAACTCATGGGACTCTCACGGTGCACAGGGCAGAGGTAGCCCTTCCATGTGGCTCTGTACTCAGGAGAGAGTTCTTAGACTACAGGAAGCTATAGGCAGCTGGTTAACCCGATGGCTCCACCCTAGAGTTTCTGTGCCCACTGCTGGGTCTGGTTGGAGCTGGGGAATGTGCATTTCTACCCACCCAACATGACCAGGGTGTTGTTGGATAGAAACCAATGTGAGGGGCTGCAGATATAGATCTGTGGCTTAAGCACCTGCCTGGCAAGCATAAGGTCCAGAGATTGATCCTCAGTACTAGGTAAAAAAAATAAATGTGGCAAGCTGATGCTTCTTCAAGTCCCTTCTGGCCCTAAAATCCTATGCATCTGTCATTCCAGACCCCAGGCCCTCCACACACCCCAGGCTCACAGCACCTGGGGACCAGAAGGAACTGTCACATACCCTACAGGCTATTCTAGAACACTGAATTCCTGTTTCATGACTGGCAAGAATGAGGAAATGGTAAGGATGGTCTGTTTCATGGACATTCTCTGGGAGCCTTAGGGCTCCTTTCCTTCGCTGTCTTAGCATACTCTGCTGGCATTTCTCTTCCAGAGTAAAGATGGGGAGTCTCTGAGTAGGTCTCAATCCGCACTACTAAATACTGCAAACCAGTGCCTCTGGCCTGAAGTCCTGGACCTCCCATCTAGACTGAGACTGTGGTGTAATAAATGTCAAATGCACAACACAGATGGGTCTGTGGGAAAAATAGACAAAGATACATGCCTTTCAGGGGTCTGAGAGGAGGGGACTCTGGGAGGTCCAGAGCCTGTCGTGGTTTGCTATTCAGCACAAGGGCAGACATTCTGCCTCACTTCAAAAGTAGAACCTGGCAACACAATTGTGGTTTTTCACTCCTCTGGAGAGGGGCAAAAACATGAGTGTTGTGCATAAGGCCCATTCCCTGGAGCCACCAGCTAGTGGGCCAAGATGAACTGACCAACTTCCCTACGCACCGCCCGCCATCTGTCAATGACAGAACATTTCCCTCCAAGTCAGTCAGTTGAGGTTGTTCCAATTTGCGCCCAGACCTGGGCTCTGCAATACAGCAGAGAAGTAAACCCAGAATGTCACTGCTACCCGGATGCTCCCAAAGGTACAAATGTCATTTTCTTTACTCTGTAGGCAGGAGTCTCTGCTTGGGGGTTGGGGAGAAAGCATGGCCCATTTGGCCTCTAACTAAGTAAACATCATCTCCTGGCCTCCCCTGCCTCAGTGGATAGCAATGGGGCTGGCTGAATTGGTTCCAGATGTGTATTTCAGCAGAGTCTGATTTGGGCTGGCTTGTGCTTTCAGCTCAGGCTGACACACTATTCAGGGGAAGGAGGGAGGAAAGGGACAGTAGGGGTTATGAGAGACTCAGCTATCTTCATGTTTGGTGGAAAAAATGACACTGTGAGCATATCATGGAAGGCTGTATGAGGTAACAATGGTGCAGGGTACTACAAGACAAAAGGTAAGGTTGTGGCCCCATCACTGAGGTGCCCTCTGGGCTATGGGGACTTCCTCTATAACATGGAAACAGATTTCCATCTGTTGGGAAATGACTGTATTATTTGCCCAAAGGAAGGGGCTAGCAGAGGTGTTCCCTAGGGATTCCTCTTGGCCCTCTGTTCTCAAGCTCTGCCATGAAAAGCCCTGCCTTAGGGTGGGATCAAGTAGGACCTGTACCAGATGGAGCTGAGTGCTCCTCCTCTTCACACATTCTTAGAGCATTCTATAGTGTCCTTTAACAAACTCACAGCAGGAAATTACATCTCACTATCTAAACTCTCCCGAGAAGCCCTGGGATCCAGGGCTGCAGTTTTCAACCCACAGCAGAGTGGAAGCTGAGGGGAAGCTTCTGACCAATGAGCAGCAGTTTCACACACAACTTTGCAAAACCTCCTTTCCTAGAGTATTAGTACTGCTGTGGATGTTGTCATGGTCTTTCACAATGGCTCCTTGCCACTCAGAACTTGAGAAGTGGCATGCAGTGTCGTGTATTCCATAGGTGGGCTGAGGTGGGGTTCTGCCTGTAGCACAGTAGGCTGTGGCAGCTGACAGGCCCAGCATGGGGGCTGGAGGCACTGGGTGTTTCCCTTGGCCATCTGCCCCTCCATACCAGTGTGTGCTGGTGACTCTTCCCACCTCCAGCCTGAGCCCCTACCAGTAATCCTCCATGCTTCCTCCTCTGCTGTAGACGGGGCCCTCCAGCTCCCTGGGGTTGGGGAAGATGTTCTCATGCTGGATGATGATGGTTTTGATCAGCTCGTTCACGTGGGCTTGGCAGGACACCTGGTCATGGCCCTCCGGCACTGACATCAGCGAGGGCCCAAAGCAGATGGCGAGGTTGTAGGGGTCCATCATGTTCTCTTCACTGAACTGTGATAAACTGGAGAAGAAGGCAAAGGGGGCAGGCTGGAAAGCTCTTGCATGAATGCCCAGAAAACGCAATCACAGGAGGCACTGCCAAGGGCAAAGGCAGAAGGCTCACAAATTGCCACCTGCTTTTCTGGCCATCAGTGCCTTCCAGAAAGTCACCTGGGGACAAAATAGTGACCACCAGATGGTCATTCAGGGGCCAGAGAAAGGTCAAGTGGAGGCACCTGCTTGTGAGTCTGACCTTTCCTTCTCTCCAGCTCCCATTCAAATCCACCTTCCTACCTCCTCCTCATCCCTAACCAGGACCTTACCCACTAAACCACTCTCCTTGGAGAATATGTCACTCTACAAAGCTTAGTATTATTCCCAAAGCCCAACCTACTGAGTCACCAGAACAGACATGGAGCCTCAGTGTACCCTGGTAATGGGCCTACACATCATGTACCTTCTTGAAGAGCAAAACAATCAAACTATTAAGGCTATCCTACTCCTCCTTCTAGATTAATTAAAAAATAGCCAACTAATTAGGATTTATTCAGGAAAACATCAGGGTGATGTTCAGACTTTGCTAGTGCTTCCTCTGGATGTGGGCTGAATTCAGTTTTGGCTATTTACTTATTCTGGGAACTCCTGCCGCTTAGCCAGCAATTGCTCATCATACCCCCAATCCTAGCCAAAGCTCCAAGGCTTTCAGTGGGCCATGGTGTCTGGTAAGTCCCCACTGGTAGTTGCTCAGCTGAGTCCAGAGTGCTAGCCCAGCTCTGGCCAAATCCCTATGCAGCTCACAAAACTGTGAGCTCTGAGAGGTGTGTGGGCCACCTCGGACACCAGCAGGTGCTGCTCGGCACTCACCTGACAGGTGCAGCACTTTGCAGTTGCTCTTCAGAACTGGGATGAATTTTATTCCTAACAAAAGTCATATCCAGGAAGCCGGTGAGATGGCTCAGTGGTCTAAAGGGGCTGCTTAGGCAAGCTCAGGCAACCACAGGGACCTCAGTTTGATCCCTGGCACTACATGCTGTGCCAGTCTCACCCCCAGGGCAGGCTGAGCTGGACATTAAAAAAAAAAAAAAGTCACATCCAGACTCATGTTACAAAGCTGGTTTTCCTCTCCCTTGTTTGTGGCTGCTCTGAGGTGTACCTCAAGCAGATTTGAGAATTGCTCCAGGACACGAAAAGCGGTGCCACGGATATGAACCATAGTCATGGGAGCAAGAACTGAGAATGCTTGTTCTCTCATTAAACACAGGAGTGCTGGAGGAGGAGATAGAGCCAGTGGCTAGACTGCTTCATAGAGGTTCTTAGGATTTAATTTTATACTTCTTCTCTGGATCCTAAATTAAAAGGAAGTTTCTAAGTCTTCCTGCTCACATTGGATGAAAAGAGGAAAGCAGGAATGATTGGGAGATAAGACAGCTCAAGGTTAAGGAGGAAGCAAACCCTAGGCTGGCCAGAGACAGGGGACTTCAGCAAGGCCTGGTTTCTTAAGTGTTTTGATGAAACTACAGGAAAGAAAATCAGTAGTTTCTGGGAAACCTGGTGGCCAAAAGAGCACAAACTCTAGCCTATTGTGCCAAGGAAAATGCTATGACAGATGAGGCATGATGTGAACTTGTTAAGGAAAGAACTATTCAACTTATAGGTGGCAACAGTGGCCAAGGGGCTTGAGGGAAGACTTAGCTTCATGGGCTGTGGTCTCATGAACTGAGGTCCATTCTGTGACTTCCATTAAAAAGCAGGGTAAATATGCAAGGCCATGGGCTCAATTCCCAGTATTCCAGAGGGAAAATAAAAAGACTACGGTCCCTCTCTCTCTTCCAATCTGCAGTGGGAATATATATGTCTCTCTAGGGGCTCTTAACTACTGTATCCAAGGGGCACAGAAGTTTTCAAGAATTTGGCAATAGGACCAGGCATAGTGGCTCATGCTTGCAGTTCCTGAGGGGGAAGGATTGCTTGTCCTCAGGAGTTTGGGGCAGGCATGAGAAACAGTGTCTCTGTCTCAAGCAAGCAAACAAAAAAAGAATTTGAGGGCCAGGGAGATAGCTCAGTAGTATAGGTCCTGAGTTCAATCCCTGGTACTGAAAAAAAAAAAAACCCAAAAAGCAGGTATTCTATCCCCCTCCCCAAATTCATATGTGTGCATATATAATACATACAATTTGTATAATGTGTAACGATACTAAAGCCAGTATAAGTTTAAAAGAGTGACTTAAATTCAAGATGCATTTGGCAGAGTTAAAAAAAATTAATGTTCATTGAAAGCGTTAATGTTTAATAGTTTAATCAGTCTTACATACCTACATCTGTTGATCTAAACTGATATGATATGAAAACAGGTAATTTGTTAAATTTTTGTTTTGAAATTCTGTACTATATGTACTCTGACTTACTACTGTTTTTTTTTCTTTGTTTCTGCTATTTTTACTCTTTAAAATAAATTTATAATAAAATAAATAAAACAATGTTGATTTAAACAAAAAATAAAGCCAGTATAAGATCTCAGTCATGAGATACTTATATTAAAGGAAAAATCTAAAATAGTACTAAAATACCATTGGGGCCCTGAAGAGTTTTACCTCAAAGCCAGTTGGGGTCCTGAGGCAGGGCCTAGCCAGTAAATAGGACACCTCATGGAGGAGATGGGCTGTGGAATCTTTCATAGCTCTAAAGGGCAGCAATGGAGTGAGTGACATAATGGTTAGGTGCCCTAGAAAAGTCTCAGAGGCCACTAACCCTGAAGTCTGTAGGACCAGGCTGACTCTGAACTTGTAAACAAACAGCCTTGTATGACAGTCTAAAGCTGTAATCTTTTAAAGTACAGATGAACCATATAGCAAGTCTTTTCATTTTCACTAAGAAATATGTGATCAAACGCCCTGGTCCCTTGATTGCCTCAGATTCCCTCATTTTGATAAATTCATGGATCCTTACAATGGTTTCAGTCAGTCTTAGAACTGGAGAGGGACAGGGACAGCTGGGACCATGGTGCTCTAGAATGCCTGTCCCATCTAGGGGTAGCCCTGACTCCACAAGGAACTGCTGCCATATCAGAATGCAGGTCTAGTACTGCGAGACTGAATGACTTTCGAGAAGAAGCTGGTGAAACCCCCAAATATTAATGCTGTTTCACTGTTTCCCACATACAATAAAGGAAACACTAAAACCCCATCTGGCCCTGCTCAAGTCCACACTTTCAGGGGTGAAGCCTAAGTAAGTAGAAGCAAAGTGAAGACAGGCTCTGGAGAAGGCCAGTGTCCCATGTTCCTGCTTGGTGCCATCACAGCCACATGGGGAGCCTCATGCTGGTCCTGGGCTAGGATACTCTAGTTACACAAAAAATGCTTCAGCCAAGCCCAAGGCCCCATCATCCTCAGATCTTTCTTCTGGTCACACTCACACCCCAGGTGACCAGCTAAATACTACTGATGCAAGATGACTCACTTCTCCATAGCTTCACCCAGGCTGCTCCCCTAGTGTTAGAACCCTTGGTTCAACTGCCAAAAATTGCCACTGGGATTCCTAAGGGGTGCTTCATATAGGTCCACAGGGGCCCCTTGACCTTGAGAATGGTCTTTACACCTGTCTTCTTTAACTCCACGAAAATCATCACAGTTGCCCTCTTCTCCCTCACTGCACATCCACTCTGTAAGCAGGTCCTGTCACTGCTGCATTCTCCTGCTTACCTACCCTTCTCCCTTGCCAGCCCTCAGCCAATCACACAGCTGTTTAGACAGGACCCCTTCTCACCACAAGCCCTCCTGAACCAATGCTGCACATCGATCAGATCATTACACTATTCCCCCTGAAAATCTCCAACATCCCACATCCAGACCACCTTACCAATGGCTCTCAAGTCTTCAGTGTTCCCTTTAAAGGCTCTTTTTTTTTTTTTTTTAATGTTTAGGCTGCTGCTCATACCATCTTTTCAGAGATCTCTGTGGACCTCCTCTTGAAAATACTCTCCTTTCAACTTTATGCCCCATCCAGCTCCTGTACTCATCTGTGCTGTTGTTGTCTTGAGACAGGGTCTTACTACGGTAGCCCAGGCTGACCTAAAACTCACAGTCCTCTTGCCTTAGCTTCCCAAGTGCTGTGACTGTAAGCATCAGACGGGGCCTTCATCTCCCTTCTTTAATCCTTTTTGCTTCTAAGCATTTAGATGCCTGTGATTCCTCTTCCCTGGAACATGAGTTAAACAAAATTTCTCATTTAAAAATGTGTTCCTATAACCCACCACTGTGGCTGGTATGCAATAAACACTCAGTACATATGTACTGGTGTGAATGAACAGACAGGTCAGGCCAGTACTTCCACTTACTGACTGAGGAAGGCGAAGAGGTATCTCATGATAATCAGCGTGGTTTTGGGTAGGGCCAGGAGGACTTTCCGGATGTGCAGAGCTCTCTCCTGCAGGTTGTCCATTGCTGAAAGAAGAAAGCCATGTGTCAAAATGCACTGTGACTGAGACCCCAGGAGCAATGGTCAGAAGGCTTTATCACTAGCCCAGAGCACTGGATCCTGTCAACACATAGAATGAGAGTCCAGTGACAAGACTGTGAAACTGGCTACTTTTGCAGGGTGGACTGCCCCAAGAGACCATATGTCACTGTTGTGCTCCTGGGTCAGAGGAAGTATTGGAGTGCCCTGTCCCCTGCATGTGTACCTTGCTCCTCTCAAAACAACCACAGCCAATGAGCTGGGCAATGTTCCACATCCAGCTAAAGAAGGTCCCCATCTGGCCTGTCCACTGTACATGTGCCACTACCCCTCTTCTGGACAAGGCCACTTGTTTGCCCCCTCTCACCTGTAGTAGGTATGAGCAGGATGTGGCCAGAGGCAGGGGATGGCAGCCCCTCTGCAATCACCCCTAACCCTCATGGTGTGGACCAGTTTAAGCTATAGGTATGGCCCCAGGCCCTGTGTTGCTGTGGACAGATGCACAGTGTGTCATATAGACATTGTTGTTTCTGTATGAATGATGTTATTATGTTATTTTCTATTATGGCCTTTATAAGAAAAAAAAAAAAAAAGGGAAGTACTGGCTTAGGAAGAAGAGGTATGTCAGGGATCTTAGACTCCCACAGAAACCACAGCCCTGCTACAGGGACTCTGCCTGGCCCAGCCCTGGCAAAGACATGAAGACAATGAAGACATGACCTAAGGGATGCATACCCTTAATCGCACACATAACTCACTTCCATTATGGTGAGTCCCACAGGTAAGGGGACAACAATGACACTGAGAGAGCTAATTTCTTGAATGCTCTAAGCTTATGAGGGCAAATGTTTTGGAGCTTCCAATGACAAAAAAACTGGGGCATGCGTGTCATAGGTTCACCATCAATATTCTTATTGTTCTGAGTAGCTGAGAGGGACAAGGACTGGCAGATTCTGAAGAAGACTAGGAAGCCAGGGAATGCAAGGACCTGTCAACCAAGCATGGATTTTTGTCTCATTTCAAAGGCATCATGCCCTCCTGCCTATTGGCTCATCCTTCAAATGACATCTGCTTTCAGCAAGACCTGACATTAATCTAAGTTTCCACAGAGAGTGGTCCATGGAAACACGTGAGAGGCTGTTTTAGTATCAGGAGCCAAGCTAAATGGTTAGGAATAGCTTCTTTGCAAGTCCTAAATTTTAGGGCAAAAAGCAGAGAACCCCTGAGAAAATAGAAAATAGATACTGCTTTCTGAGAAAATATCATACGACTACTTTTAAATGTGCAGAGGGCTTTTGTTCTCAGAATGTGCATAAATACATCTAGCAGATAAGCCATGCCATGGGAAAAACACCAAACAAGCAGGAAACATCCATAATACATACTTTCCTCCTGAGATTATGAGAGGCTCAAGCTCTAATGCATAGACTTCAAATTAACTGAAAAGACTAGGTTCTTGGATGAATGCAAAGGCATTGTACTAAAGGAAGATAAAGCCTTCTTCTCAAAGAAAAATGTTTACAACTGAAGCAAATCAAAAGTAAAGAGCCAGGAGTCCTGACTCAGGGCCAGAGACTTAATGAAATGTCACCTTCGCATCCCCACCCCTTCCACCAGGGATGAGAGAGTGTAGACGAGAAGGAGAAACCACTGGGGACAAAGTGAAAAAGGAAAACTTCACTGCAAAGCCAGCAGGGAATTAAAGAACTCTGTGGCAACATTCAGACCTCTGGCTCCTGGCTGCGATGGTCCAGGAATCAGAGTGAAGGCAAGGTGGCACTTACTGACACAGGTCATCAGGTCATGGAAGATGTCCTTGGGGAACAGGGGGTGCTCCAGGCCACGGAAGTAAAGTTTCAGGACGCCTGCTATGGAATCCATGTCATGGTCATTCTGATCTCCAGCCAGGGGGTCCTCTCCTGAGGATAAGCAATGTGCCCCAAAAGGAAAGAAAATAAGCAGGCAGAAGCACTTAAGACAAAGCAGGAGGGGTGGGGAGGGGTGATCTAATCATGTCCTCAACCAGCTCATCATCTCTCTGCTAGGATGGTGGCCACAACTGGGACAGATCAGGGAACAGATAAAGCCATCCTCTCAGGCTCAGGGATGTTCCCTGGAGTCTGGAGCACAGCGATTGCCTTTCTCACAAAAATCTTGAAAGTAGGCTGGGCCCAAGTCCCTTGAGAAGGAAAATGAGGCCAAGGAGGCCAGTTCCTCTCACTGGTTCTCACTCCTCTTGGCCCCCAGCAAAGGACACCTACTTATAGGAGCTCCCTATGGAAAATTTCATATCAGATGTAATTAGATTTAATGACAGGACCAACCTCAAATTGAAACTATATATATCCATTACAGTGACGGAAATTGCCAAAGCTTGCCCATTACCTTAATAGCCCACAAGATAATAAATGGGCTACAACGAGCAGGCACATTAGCCTTGATATTAACTGCCACCAAGGGTTCCGGATGAAGCCATAAACTGCCTGGATATCATAGTTAACTTCTCGGATTTTGGCAGATCATCCGCAGGAAAGGCAGGAAGGGTGGGGCTGAGAAGGAAGGAAGCTGAGATATGCCCAGCCTCTCCCTGCACATCCAATGGGCTGCATGTGTGGGAGCAGGTGTCTGGCGCAAGGAGGAGGCAGGCTCCTTTCAGTGAGAAAAGTGGATCCAGTACTGCAGGAGGCTGGCAGACATCTGGTCTTATCTCCGTGGCTGCTCCCTTACCTCTCTCAAAGGCATTTTTGATGTCATTCACTTCCACCTGGGATCCAGACACCCGGAAAATTCCTTCATGTTGTAGTCCTGGAACCATACACAGGGAAGAGTTCACAGAGAAGAAAAAGCAAGCTCACAACCACAGTACAGGCTCGCTGAATGCCTGCTGCCCCCAGCAGCAGATCCTAAAGTATGTTGAGTTTCTTCCCCCACACCCAGGCCAATGTACAGAGGTGACAGGAAACTCACTGGGAAAATTATGAAGCATCACCTAAAGAAAAAACCAGTCAGAGACATAATGGAAGGACACCCACAGCCAGCTTTTCTCTTGACTCTGTGGCAGGTGCCTTGCTGCCTGTGCCTAACTCACGTGACTTACACAGCTTGACTTGCTGGAGCTTTCTTATTACCTAGAATGGGAGCTAGGTTGTGGGCAGTTAAGACACTGGGTACCACTGGAGGAGTTTCTTAAGGTTTGAGGTGCTGAGTGAGTACTTTTGTTGATTTAACATTGTTCTACTACTTGGGGGGGGGCAGTGCTTTCAGCAGTGATAAAAAAGAAGAAACAAAAATATAAAGGTCAGTCACAGATGGCACTGTCAGCTACCGTCCTAGCATTTGATCCCTCCCCGCTGCTTTAAAGACAAAATCACACAAGTATTACACTATAATTATGTGCACAAAAAACTTTGTCTTAAGTTTTGTTAGAGTAGAAATAATTATTAATAAAAATAGTAGTGTGGGACCTGGGAGATAGTTTGGCAGTCTCAGGGCCTGTCTGGCCAAGTGCAAGGACCCAGGTTTGATCCCTGGTACTGCATGCTGTGCCAGTCCCTTGCCAAGCTGGCCACTGAGACTGGGCATGGTGGCACATGCCTATAATCCCAGTGCTGAAGAGGTTGAGACAGGAGGATCACTATAAGTCTTAGCTATGTAGTGAGATTCTGTACCAAATAAATGAATGAATGAATTAATGTCTTAGTCACTTTTTACTCATTGCTGGGACAAATATCCAACACTCAAAATGAAGGAAAGAAAGGTTTATTTCACTCACAGTTCATGGAGGTTTCAGTCCATATTAGACTGGCCCAAAGCTGAGTGGAACAGGGCAGACACCATCCAGTTCATGGTGGTAGAATAGCAACAAAATGGTGCTGAGGTAGCCAACCAAACAGGGCAGCAGAGAGCAACAGCTACAGTTTTAGTCTGTCTCTCTGTCGTTCTTTATATTACATTCAGGCTCTCCACCTTTGGATATCTGCCCTAGGACACACCCATAGTCTCAGCCTTACTCAGACCGATAATCCCATCAGTACTAAAACACAATCCCAGGGATCATGAATCAAGTCTCAATCTATAGAAGCCATGCCCCATGATTGCATGAGGCTTTGGGGGGACAACTAGACATAAACCATAACAATAAATAAAAAATATAGTGTGTAGTAGTAGTGACTCTATAGTAGTGATTGCTATCAAAGGTGCTCATAAAAGCACCTGGTCCTTATAGCAAGTGATAACTTGACAACAGGGTCAGGGTTAGCAGTAATCCGGACTTCTTGCTGAGGGACTGGACAGTGATAAGCAACCTTCTGTTACATAAGTACTAATAGTTTGGGTAAGGACTCAAATCCAGACCTTGTGGCTCCAACCACACATTCATCCCACATCAGACCTGTGGAGCTATTGGTGTGCATGTAGGGAGAGAATCACCCAGCCAGCCTGATCTTGGACATGGTTTATAGATAGCAACTCTCTCTCTCTCTCTAAGTTTGTCTTTAGTGCCATGCCCAGGACTTAGGCTAGGTTAGCATCTCTAAAAGCAGCAGGACTGTCCAGTCTTTCTCAGTTTCTTAGGAGCTCTGGGCCCTAAGGACTGACATTTTGTCCAAAGCTTTCTGTGACGGCACAGTCCTTATAGAACTTTGACATGTCAGGAAGGAATGATACCATCTATTTCAAGCTTAACCTCTCATTGAGGGGGCAGCTGATTTCTGTGAACTAGACTTTTGGAGGGAAACCATATAGACCAGGACTAAAATTGTCCAGTTTGACTGAAATAGCATTAAGAAGTAAGTAGAGGGAATGTGATCACCTTTTCAGTGACAAGACTTAAGCTGTCTGCTCCTCTTAAGAGAATCTCCTAAATTTTCCTCACGGAGTAGCAGGCAACAGCAAAAGCCATTTATATCAATGTAGTACTACATTAGTTACCTGGCAGGATACTAGAGCCAAAGAATATTGTTTAAACAGAATGTAAAGAGCAAGTATCCTGACAAAAACAGGCCTAGGCTCACTGACTTGTCAGAAACACCATGCAATGATGTGTCATCAAAGGCCAGGCCAGTGGTGTGCAAAGCACTGTACCATGTCCAAAGGCCAACATGGTGCCTATGGTCAGGCAAGCCCATCAGGAGCTGAAGCCTTGGCCTGTGGGCTCAGGACAAGAAGAAATGAGACACGCACCTAGTGGAAATCAGGTGTCGTGCCTGAAACACTGAGCTCTCTTTTGGTCTGGCTTCTGGTCTCCCTGCAGTACCAAAGTACCAGTCTGAGTTCTTGCTCAACACTCAGGGGGCTGGGGAAATAGCTCAGTGGCATAAGCATCTGTCTGGCAAGAGCAAGGGCCTGAGTTCTATCACCAGTACCCAAAGAAGAGAAAAGAAAAGAAAATAAAACACTCAGAATCTTTTGAGCACTTAATGTGATGATCCTAAAAGCAGAAACAATGTTTTCCAGAAAGGAAAGGGGAAAAACCAATGAGCTTTTTATTATAATTCAAGTAAAGCCCTGCATAAACAAAATGGCACATCCATCATATTGCTTACTTGTTCTTTGTACCCACTTAACAGAAAAGTGTGAAAGCCTTCAGACTCGGGGAAGTCATTTGGAAATGGCATAAAAATCTTTCGATTTGCACCAGGTGTAGCTCTTTAGTTGCTCTCTGAGATAATTCTAACACAACAACACCTTGTGCTCCTTTCCTCATGACAATGGTGTGTTTTTCCTACATCATGGTTTCATTTTACTAGTTCCTGACATTCTCTCTCCTTTAAATTTTTCAGGATTACCCTGTCCCACCATTTACAGAAGAGCCTCAATTTTCCCCAGTTAACAGGGACTATAATATTTAATACCCAGGGGTTATGAAAATATTAAAGATAAAAATATTCTCAGCACTTGGTGGGCCACAGTCCATTTTAAGACTGACAAAAGTTACAGGATCCCTAATATATCCTATTAAATGTATACAAATGTATGTAATTTTATTTTCAAAGGCAGGGTCTCACTATCAAGCTCAGATTGGCAACCACCTCTTGCCTCAGCCTTCCAAGTGTGAGGATACAGGAGTATGTTGTATATCCAAGAGTTTTAACTATAGTTCTTTATAGTTTTCATGAGAACTTTTTGGGTTTTTTTGAGTACTCTAAATCTTTTTGAAGAAAAAATCACTGAATTTTTTTTTTAGCAGTAATGTGTGTTACATTTAAAAAATTTGATGATGAGCTGGTTGTTGTGACACACAATAATAATCTTAGTACTTGGGAGGTGATTGTTACAGGTTTGAGGGCAACCTGTGCTACAAGGTGAGTTCAAAGCCAGTCTGAACTGTAGAGCCATACTGTCTCAAAAAAGACAATAAATAAATAAATAATCAACAATATATTTACTTGATTAGTGTTAAAATACACAAAGTAATTTTATATTATTATTATTATTATTATTATTATTATTATTATTATTTTGTCTTTTTGAGACAGGGTCTCGCTATGCAGTTGAGGCTGGCCTTGAGCTCACTTTTGTAGCCCAGGCTGGTCTCGAACTTGCACCAATCCTCCTGCCTCAGCCTCCCGAGTGCTGGGATTACAGGCGTGCGCCACCACGCCCGGCGATTAACGGCTTTTTTGTTTTCAGACTTACAGTATATAGTAAAAATACTGTTTTCAAAAGTTATTTCCTTTGTCATTCCTTTTCACTGTGGTTGTGTTTCTCATTGTAATACACTCAGATTTACCTGTTGCCATTTGTATCGCATTCTGGGTTTTATACTGTGAAGCTTGTAAATGCTAATGTAGCTTTTTTCTTTTTATTCTTTTTTTTTTTTTTTATATCAGGGATCAAACTTGGGACCTTGCACTTGCTAGGCAGGCACTTATGCTACTGAGCTAACTCCTTGGTCCCTACTATAGTTCTAAAAGTCATATTACACCAACAGGCATACTCAGAAATGATAATCTTCTCCTTTATTCACTGCCCCTTTATTTCCACCCCCTTGTGACATGTTTCTTTTAATGGCCAATAAAACACTAGTTTCTATCTGTTCCTCATATTTTGTTTTTTCACTTAACAATATATCCCAGGAATCTCTCCATATCAGTTCATAGAGTACTTCCTTGTGTTTTTGCAGTTTTATAGTACTTTACTGTTGGACATATCATAGCGTTTATTTTTTTTTTCAACATTACTTTTTTTTTCTTTTCCCCTTTCTTTTTTTAAAAGTTGACACACTGCATGTTGTCCTCACAATAGTTCTACAGAGCACAGTGTGTGGGCATGACCCACCTCCCTATTGATGTTCCTAA